>JAEIFU010000247.1:0-177769 GCA_018904235.1 Lordiphosa stackelbergi | reverse complement strand
ATCCCCACCAGATTCCGACCAGAACCCCACCATATCCATACTAACCAATTATACGTAAAATCGCTACGATACGATACCATGTGCAGATGGCCTTTCATTAACAGTTTTTAAAAATGAGCTGCATTTCCCCCAAACAACTTTACACAACTTTATTGCACAGTTTAAACTGTGATTTCTGTGTATTACCTTAATAAATAACTTTTAAACATTTTGCTTCACATGTCCAGAGCACAAGAAACCCGGTATTCGCAACTATGTGACCGAAGGCTGAAACAAAAAATATCACCCAAAAATTTCGATTTCGATATATCGCCTCGGAAAAATATGTAGTAAATGATATTCGTTTAAAAAATTGGCATTAAAATCGGCCATACGTCCTTAGAAAATGGTCAAATAAGCCATTTCTAAAGCCAGATTAAGGTTCAGCGTGAAATACTTGTCTAGAATCAATCTATAGTGGTATTCCTGAAAGTGATTTTCTTTTGCATATTTTATTAGGATTATGATAGGTAAGTTACAGTGGCTTGCAAAGTTCGTTTCATTAAAAACAATGTCAAGAGGCATATTTTAAATTTGTTTGCATATTTACATGAAATTCTGAAGCAAAATATACACATTATAAATATGCAAAATATGCAAATTATGCAAAATTTCCTATGTTAAGCAAATGAAAATAATATAAAAACGATTTAAAGGGTGGTATACAAATTGAGAGTAAAATAATTATTGTCAGATATTAAAGTAGAGTAAATAATGCAGGAAAAAAACCTAAAATTGGTATCATACAGGTATTTTGAATATCAAATCGGTCTTCATCTAAAAAAAATATCAACATGTTCCATATGTTTAGGTAGAAAAAGTATCACTTTGCTTGAAAAATTGATATTGCTTCGTTTATTAAAAAGGGCGATATTTGATATTTTTGAACATATTATATATTAAAACAAATAACCATAATTTTTAATTATAATTTGAACAGCACGACGTTCTTTCAAAAACCATTTTGTGAGCGGAAAATTATCATTCAACGTCTCTAAGAGTATTGCAGCAAATTTATATTTAATGATTTTTCATATGTCACGGATTCAAGTCCCGGAAATCTTCAGCATTTTATATTTAAAATATTATCAATTTTGGAAATGATATTCAAATTATTTTAAATCATTCCGAAATCAATATTTTAGCTTCTTTAAACAAATTCATTAACTGCGGCCTCTGTTTCTCCCCGCCATGCTATCTGCCTAAAATGATGCTGCTTTTGACCATGTTTCCTTACCTAGATATGATCAGTTCTGGTGTTAACTCCTTGTTAAGTATTTGCTTGTTGCGTTGTACTCTGAGCGGACTTTATAAAATATTTTTGACAGAATATGAACGTTTACATTGCATTATTTACTTCTTCCAACTGTTTACACGACAATAAATGAGCATGAAGATTCATTTTTCGCTCCAATGTTCCTACAATCAAATTATAATATTCTTCTGCTTGCACCTTATTCTTTAACAAGTGGTATTCAGTTTTCCAATGAAATTCGTTTGCATATATTTAGCATATTTAGCATATATATTGTATATTTTGCATATTTTTAGCATAAATTATTGCATATCTTTGCATATATTTTGCATATTTTCGATATGCATTAAAATTTGTTATATTTGAACGATTAAAGGTCTAAATAAAAGTTTTCGTACCAACCTGATGAAAATTATGCAAATATGCAAATCCGAGGTCTACTCATTAGTATTATTAAGAGTATAAGCTTATAAGCTCATTAGAGAATATATCGTGTGATTTGGGGAAAGTCATTATTTTGAGGATTGTGAATATTTTGTTGTTGTGCTAAAAAATTGGGTCGCTAGTGTCTAGGACTCGTCTTACAAAATTCTGGCCGTGTTTAGTATCATGTGTTTGGGATGACTGGAATAATAATTAATCCCTCCCGGATGCCATTGGTTTTGGTACTAATCCAGTTTAAGGGTGTCATCTACTCTGTGAACGATGGAGTCAAGAAATGGTAACTGGCTATTCTTTTCCAACTCTAGGGAAGACGAATCCCTAAGGGGTTTGAAATATATTGGAAAATCAAAAACTCGTGTTTGTTTTTAATAAGCACGTAAAAACATTGACCTCGAGCCAGCTAAAAAGATCCCAAATAAAAATATTTTGTCAAAATAATTGTGATAATTTTGCGAATTTCGCAGTTTTTTGTCCATTTGAATAAAATAGATTATCTAATCAAATACAAATTTCATCAGAATACTCACCTTTTCATTCATTTTCTCTGATACGCGATGTAGCCATCTGACCAGAATTTTAATCTCATTGCCTTGAATGGGCAACAGGGCGGGATCCACAGCAGCCTGCATATTGGAGGCATTAAGGGACATTTGATGTGGCGACAGTTTTGAGGTATCCAGCGAGTCGCTGGAATCAAAAAAGCTAAACTTTTGTAATGTAACGGAGGCCGGTGGACTGGGCTCAACGGGTAGAGTTTCATGCATAGACAGATTTGAGGGATCCACCTAGAAAATTCCATATTTCTTTTAAAACAATTGCAAAAGTTAGATTCCCCTCTCCCTCTTACCCTAAAGGTAGAGCACAAGGCGTCGATGCACAGACGCAACACTTCGGGAATGCGGCTAACCTCGCGCAAAGTCAACTCATCTTGTGTACACTCGCCCAGCAATTTGTTAAAGAAATTCTTTAGGAAACCCTCGGACCTCTGGCGTTCGGTAATTTCTTTGCGCAAGGCACAAATGTCGCGCAGCACCGAATTCCGTGCCATGCTGATGACAAACAGGAAATTCTCAATTTGCAGGTGCATCGTTTCACTAAAGAGCTTGGGTATGTTGGAGCTAACCAGGGGATTCCATTGAGCATTGTAGGAGTTGGATTTGCTAAGGGAAACAGGATTAGTTGATATAGATGTATTTATGGATTTTACTTACTTCATAAGATTAACCTGTCGCTGGGGCGAGTCGAAACCATAGGCATTGCCTGAATGCAAACGCTCAAAGCGTTGCAGACGTTCCACCAAATCTGGCTGGGCAAACATTTTGGCCAGGCGATGCAGCATGAAGGCATTGCGATAGACTGTATAGTCCAGGCGCTCGAAGCGGGGCAGCAATTGCATAAAGATGTGAGTGTACACTATAAGATTGTCAATGATGAAGCCATCAAAGGCCAAGGAAATGGGTGGTTCATAGCTGAGACCGCCGCTGGAAATGTACATATGTAAAAAAGTGGTTTCATTACAGATCCCTGCTCACCTTCTGCTATTAATGGCGGCCAGAGTATAACGCCAGGGTTGTATATAACTCAGCCAAAGCTCCAGAACCACCACCAATGAACTATCCAAGGGCCAACGATCAATCAGTCCACAAAGAAAGGCATATATTCTAGCCTTGACCATGCTCAGTGACACCTTACGCAAAGAGCACAAGGAACTGTGATCCATTGGTGAGGCATTGGCAAAGAAATGCACCTGTTTACACAAGGTACGCACTCCGCGCACAAAATCACTGCTCGGCAAATGATGCTCCGACTCCACATCATAGCGTAGCCAGATATCCACAAAGAAATGCAACACCGACTCGGAACGCCAGGCATAGGCACGAGATACAGAGCCACCGCTTGACTGGGGGGAAATGTTGCCTCCACCCACTGCTGTTCCACCACCACCACTGCCGCCCGACACATTGCCATTGCGATAGGAGCTGGGTATTTTAATGTAGCGTGGCTGACGTTGCGGCTGCAGTGATTGAGCGGGCAAAGGCTGAGGCGCTTTAACCGATCCGCAGAAATTAAGGGGCTCTATGCGAGCATCTGGATACACGGGCAGGAAATTATTCAAATACTCCACCACCAGCTGATGGTAAACCGTTTTGGAACGCTCATTGTGAATCTGCATGGCAATGGGATTGATGGAGTGCAGCGGCTGAAGAGCATACAAAACGAAATGGAAGATGTAAAAGTCAAAGGCATTCAATGACAAGGTGACCACTTGATGCTTGAACCGATCTATGTTAATCAAATCCGCATAGAACATGGGATTCTGTCCCGCTTGCAGCATTTGGATGAAGTTTCTCTAAAATTGGAAAAAAAAGACTTGTTTGAAAAAAAGGATTCCAGAGTGGTATACAAAGCACTCACTGGCAGCAAATTTACATCCAGTTCAAATTTGGTGGTATCATTCAACAGTCTATGGCACATGTGCATCCAAGGCCCACTAACGCCAAAGAACTGCTGGAGGGTGCTAAAATAATGCGCAGAATTCTCCATTGTGGTGGTCCTTAAGCCCCAGCCCAGGGGATTGCCCTGTATGCCGAATATGGAGTGCACTATGTGTGGGTACATTTCCTGGATTTGTCGCAGAGTACAACGTTCGAATAGAATGCTCAATTCATGGACCCTCTCGAACAGCGGCAGACCGAGCACAGTCATTAGGCGACTCTGAAATGTATAGGAATGGATTACAAGGGAATGGAAGATGAAAAGGTATTCATAGCTTACGCTTAAGTTCTCTGGCGGCATGGATTGGGACATGGTGTGTGTGTGTGTGTGAGGACTAAATTACTATTACAAAAAGTTAAAATTTTCAAAATGTGTTTAGGATTTGCTGGGGTAGCCGGCGTGCCTAATAGAGATGAGCGTTTAAGTAACGAGTCACAGTAAGCAGTTTAATGCAAGCAGTTCAATGTTCCAATCACGATTAGTCGTGAGTCTTCCATTCATTTTTGAGCTCAAATAAGTTGATCGCGTCGGGACCAAAAATTCTAAAGGGGTGTGTTGATGGTATCGCTCGATACCCTGTACTGAGCCATTTTTTGCCTTTAACATTGGCATGTCCTGAGGTAGTGCACGTCTTCCCATAGACGGTTCGTCGCGTATGTTTATCAAAAGATTTCGACGTTTTGTTAACGAAATGTCGTCAAATTACGAATTCCATTATTTGACCAAATATTTATAAATGGGCCTAATAAATTTTTATATAAAAAAAAATATAGATTATAGTTTATATTCGTTGAGTTTAGTTTCAAGCTGAAAAGACAATTTAATTAAATATCATTATCATTGTACATATGAAAAACGAAAAACGTACGCAAAAATAGAACTAAAAAGTATTCTATACAAAAATAATAACAATAAAAACTATTTAAAAAAACTTTATTACTGGCGACCTTTCTAATTTTTTAATTAGTGAGTTCTAGCTGGCTCTAGGTCCGAAAAAGTTGTGTTTGTTCACAACTGAAAACAACTTATGCATTATTGTACACCAAAATGAGCTGGTTGCCTATACGGTACCGTTTCATCATCCTCCCGGATGAATCTTGAGTAGGCTTATCGCTGGAGAAAACATCACTTCAGCTGCCTTTCCATACAATCAATGTTTTAATCAGTTGGGAACCTCAAAAAACAATGAAAGTAAAAATAGGATAAGCTTCCATGTTTTCAACCTTTTGGTGTACATAAGCTTAAGCTTAAGCTCAAAGTTCTGAGTCCAAAAGCTACAGCTTTTGGATAGAACTGGCCGTTAATAAGTGCAAGCATCCAAAAAAGCGTTTGCGTTGTTTTTCTTGAAACTTTTGTTAGTTTCGTTTACAAAACAAGAGAGCGTGCCGTCTGCTTATATAGAGTTTGTATTTATCTGGCGACCTTTCTAATTTTTAATTAGTGAGTTCTAGGCTCTAGGTGAAAAAAGTTGTGTTTGTTCACAACTGAAAACAACTTATGCATTATTGTACACCAAAATGAGCTGGTTGCCTATGGTACGGTTAAAAAAAAAGTAAAAAGTAGCTTAGTTGAATTGTTTTTATAAAATTTAGGCATTAGGAAAATGTTGAAAACGTATTTTTACTTTCATGTATGAGGTTCAACCAACTCATTATTGGTGTACAATGATGTTTTCTCATAAGTAGCTATAATTCACGGTGTGGATTATGGCTACGACAACCAGCTTCGGGGTGTCTTGCTTTCAGACTAGCTGTAAACTCACTAATTGGATATTCGTTGTTATAAGTGGAAACAATTAATTAAATATTTTGATTAAAACTCTGGCTCAAAAAAAAAAAATGAAGAAAAAGTAAAAAGAATAAAATAGGAATAAGGCTACTTAATTTTTTGTTCTCAGAACGCGTATTTCATTGCTCGGGGGTCATGGGTATAGATACTAAAGGAGATTTAATTAACAAAGTTTTTCTCATAATTTTTAAATATGAACCTTACCTTTAACATTGCGTTTGTAATTTATGCGTTGCAAGATTTAGTTATTTTTAAAACATTCTTTCACATTTTATACAATTATACAATTTTGATTACGTTGGAGCGAATTGGCATACCAAACTTACAATATATTACAGAAGACTTTAGAGCGTGCTTTAAACTTCCTTATAATTTTCATTACGGCGCTTGTAACCTAATTTAAATACTTAAGTAAGGTTAAATACTTAATACTCTCGAATAAGTGCTAACCTCGCGTTGTATTTATAACACAAATGCGGTAAAATTGCATATAAAATTATAAGATAACAATTATTGCATAACAATTGCAAAGAGTATTTTTACAGCGACTTTTAAGCTGCCATGCGTTGCATTCCTATTCTATTCGTTTTGCACACTCTGCTCTCTCACTTACGAAACTGAGCGCAAGCCGTTCTAGCTCTAGCGCTCTCGTCGACACTGTCTGCATCGCCAATTCAAACAATGCAGCGTCGATGAATTTGTCGCAATTTTGACCCCGGCGAGAACTAGGGGGGGTGTGCACACACAGTATTCTCAAGCATTGCTCACACAAGCAAGCGCATTCTATTTTGGAATTTTTACGCTCTCAACTTTGTGTGAGCGGAAGGCGTGATTTTCAAGGCCATCAAAAAAGAAAACAGCTGCATATTGCAAAACCATTGTATGGGCGTTCGGCATCTTAGAGATTATATTGGTCTTTGGTATTGAAGCTTCTAAATAAGTGTGTAGCTTATGGAAGATAACATAAGAAAAGACTATATCGAAAGACTACTGTGTATGGAAAAAAAGATAGATACTGGCAGCAGCTGGGTGAAAAGCTGGATGGTCAAGGACATTTAAATAAAAAATTAAAAAAAATAAAAAAAAAATAATTTATATTTAAAAAAAAAATAAGACATTATTTTTGTCAGAAACTTTGCAACAGATGATTTGTTGGATACGCATATAAGCAGGACCGAAATATTGAAAATTCTGGATCAAATAAAAGCTGAACAAGCACCAGGAGAGGATAGAATTCCATATGGATAAATGCCCCAATGGACTTCATCGACTCACTGGCTGAAGTCTATAATGACATGCTGGATACAGGACGGATTGAAGAAAACTGTACAACAAGTGTCGTATTCCCAATTTTCAAAGGGGTGCCCAGCTACCACAAAAATTACCGAGGGATATCCTTTATAAAACAGTATACCGAAAAGTTTTATGGGCATTTAAAACAGCCGACTAACAAACTGGGTTAAGTGTCATGAGAAGTTAAAAGAATATCAGGCCGGCTTTTGAGAAAAATATTTGACTGTGGACAATATAAACAGCTTATTATCCATTGCATATCTGAAACAGGAGGAGAAAAAGTATACGCCTTCTTTATTGATTTTCGGGCTGCCTTCGATAAAATCCCACGAAAGCTGTTAATGTACAAATTATATTCGATGGGAGTCTCGACCAAATTTCTGAACGTGTTGGAGAGTATATATGCAAATACGAAGGTGGCAGTCTGGACAGGCAAGGAGCTATCAGAGTATTTCGAAACCAATATCGGAGTGAGGCAGGGCTGTCTCCTTTCGCCCCCTATTGTTTGCGCTCTTCCTTGACGACCTCCATGATTTCATAGGTGGCGGCTTAACAGTGGGAAGAGAAAATATACGCCTTCTATTGTATGCAGATGACATAGTCACAATGGCTGATGAAGTCACTGAATTGATCGATTGGCTGGAAATATATTGTAAAACATGGAACATGGAAGTTAATATGACCAAATCGGAAATAATGGTTTTCAGGAAAGGCTCAAAATTGGACACTTCAGAGCGAACCCATAAAGATCGTACCTGAGTACAAGTATCTAGGAGTTATGTTGACGCCCACTTTAAATTTCAAGAAGCATGTTACAGCTAGAACTGCGGCTGCAAAGCAAAGCATAAACATTACTTGGAAGAGCCTTCTTGGCAAAAACAATGTCTCTACCGCAGTGGCGTAGATTGCTTTTTGCAAGGGGGGTGATGAATTTTGAGAATTTTTATTTAATGTTATCTTATTATGTTATAATAGCCTAGTATTCCGGCTTTCTATCAGAAAATTAAAAAAAAATTCTTTGATAGACAGCGAAAAGAATTTTTAAATATGCAGGTGACAAATGTCAAATAAATAATAAAAAAATAAATATTTGAACGACTTACTCCCATTATATAAGGTAATAGCCTAGTATAAGTCCCCCTTAGCTCAAAAAATTTGTTTCATGGACCGCGAACTATCAAGAATTAACATGCAATAAAGTTGTGGCGGTAAGCCATAGTTTCTTTTTACATCTTTATCTTTAAATCAAAATTTTAAAATCTTAATTTGAGATCAAATGCTTTATAAAAGCCCCGTACGGAAAACGACGAAAAATTCGTTTCGATACAGTATTTCATATAATTAGAAACACCTTGGCTTTGCTTTAATGCTCATTTGTTGTTAGAAAGTGTTTCTATTTATGTGAAATACTGTGACGAAAGGTTTTTTATGTCGTTATGAGTCTCAAGTCAGTACAACATTGTTACTTTTATTATTGATTTGACATCGTATGAATAGCATATACATAATTTTGTATAAAACCTGAATTTTTCAAATTTCATTTAAAAAAGAAACAATGTATGTACCAACCCTGCGATTTTTTTTGCATGAAAATCTTATCTTATTTATATTTTTAATTATTTCTTTTACAAAACTAAGTCAAGTCTTAGATTTGCTGTTCATCTCGAACCGTCCCCCGTATTTCGATTTATAAACTATAGGGGGAATTACTTAAATCTATCTACGCCACTGCTCTACAAAGGGAAAATCTGTGTAGGGCAATACAAGCTTACGGAGCGCAAGTCTGGGGTTTTGGGCAACACGATGAAGTGGATAAGCTGGAAGCATTTTCATCAAGCGTATTTATAATTTGCCACAGACAGCGCCACACTATGCTCTTGCACTGGAAACGGATAAATACTGCAGTAGATTCTACATGTTGGACCAGCACCTCCGATACATATACATTACTCTATTTACATACGACAGTTATAGGCTGCCACGACTCCTTTCTCAGTTGGTGCTGGAGAAAAATATTTTCTGGGCAAAAGAGCTAGGTACACTGTGCTCACTGCATAACATAGAATGGGACTGGAACAACGAGAACCTATGGAATGCCAACCGCAATGCGCTCATCGCGGATCTAAGGAAAGACAGGCATTCGGAACTCGTGCAGTAAAAACTAAGAAGCGAAGGGAGAATCTACAAAGAGCTCGACCATACTGTTGACAAAAAATATGCACAAGTGGATACTAGGACAGTATCATGGATCTTTAAGGCAAGAAGTGACATGATATTGTTAAATGGAAATAGGTTTGTTACAGGACGGACAAATAAATGCGAATTGTGCAATACAAATGAAATAGAAGACATCAACCATTTCCTGGGCAGATGTCCTATACTGAGAGAACACAGAGCACTATAGTTTAATCAACCTGAGCTAAGTCCGAATCAGGTCATAGATATTTTAAATGATGCGAGCAATACTAACTGGAAGGGTTTAGTGCAGTTTTTGCAACAGGCCACTCAGTATAGGAAACGAATTTTGGGGGAATCTTTTAAATTTAAATAATACACAAAAAATTTAAATATTGGAAACAAAACTGACACTGGGTCCCAACGATCCAGTATCTCGCGAGAACGGGAAGCAGGGTGTATAAAGACCTTTTGTATGGCACCTGGGGATCCCCAAATTACAATAACAAAATTAACAAAAATCAGCGACTAAGCTGACGTGACTGAACTCGCTTGCCACTTCCTCCAACTACACCATCATTCGCTCGTTCGAGAGCGAAACAAAGGAGGAGTACTCGCCTTCGTCATCCACCAATCGGTCAACTATCGACCTATGGCTATTGCCAGCAATGACGAGCATATCGAGGTTCAAGGCATTGCGATCAGAAGTGGTGCAGATGAAAGGTAATTAACATCTACATACCTCCTGTGATCGCCTGCCGCGCGAGTTTCCGCCCCGACATTCAGCATCTCTTGAGGATGGTAGTGGGCGACTTCAATGCCACAGCACTGCCTGGCACTCCGCTCTGGGCTGCGATGCTCGAGGGACCTCATTGAGGAACAGATAGACTCCTCTGACTTCTGTGCCATTAATGAGGATCACCCAACGCGGATCACCGCAACATGCCGCAGCTCCCCGGACATCACCATCGTCGGCCCCTGTCCATTATCAACACCACATGGCACGCTGATATCGCACTTGGCTCGGATCACATCCTGTCTCTATTAAGATCACAAAGGATGCGGACTTCATCACATCGGAGACCGCACCTTTGTGAATTTTGCCAAGACAGACTGGGACAGATTCGAGTCAAGTATCGAAACAAAGCGCTGGCCCCACTCCCGCCACCAGTCTCTGTTCATGAAGGAGAAGCCGGTTCAGGAGAATTGTAAACTCTGCGACCAAACGATACGCATCCCCGCTGGACGCATCCCGCACAACGCCCACTCTTTCCTGTAGAGGCCGTCCCACTGGCAGAAAGAAGGGACTTACTGAGGAACGAAGACGCAGCGGATCCGGAGATACAAGCCCTCAACGACGATATCACCAAACTGGTAAACCAACACAGAAAAAAGAAATGGCTCCAGAAGCTTGATGAGCTGGACAAAGGCTCCAAAAAACTTTGGAGCACCATCAAATAGCTCAGTAACCCACGCAAAAACGACCTGGTGACCATTTCTTTTGGTGACAACACGCCGCCAAACCCTAAAAATGCGCAACAGCCTTTAACCGGCAGTTTGTCCCACACCCTGCGCACAAGGACAAAAACAGGCGGACGGTTATCCGAAGAATCCGCAACCTCCTCAGAGGACACAGCAGTGTCCTTTAGCGAAGAAGAGGTATCCATGGCAATCAAGTCAAAGCCGTCAACAGCGATGGGTCCAGATGGATTGTCCACCATCATGTTGAAGCACATTGGGCCGCTGGCGATCAGGTACCTGACCCACACATTTAACCTGTGTGTCAGACTGTGGAAACAGGATACCCACCACAAACCATCCTAAGATCCTAGGCGTCACCTTCGCATTCATTCCTTCCACAAACATTCGGAGGAGGTGATTAGGAAGGTTAAGAGTCGGAACAAAGTCTTAAAGGCGATTGCTGGCAGCACTTGGAAAAAGAAAAGAGACGATCTCAACTACGTACAAAGCCATAAGAAGATCAATGATTGACTATGCTGCCCCGATATGGTCCCCGTCAATAAGTGACACCCAGTGGCGAAACCTCCAGCTTACGCAAAATGCCCACACTGCGCTCCTTACTTTAAAAACAAAATAAAAACTGAAATCCTCCCAGTCCGCAACCACAACAGGCTCCTCACCAACAAGATATCAAAAAATCTTCGGATCCACTGCGTGTCACATCCAAACTACGACTGCATCAAGCAATGCATGTCAAGAAGACCCAAAGCAGTCCGATACGACCTTAGGACTGAACTCCCAAAGGTAAAACAACTCTTGGGAAATGGCTCGGTAACAGCAACAACATCCGCTGTGGCCATAAAGAAGGCACACACCGACATGGTCGCCTCCTCCATAGAAGCCTACCAAGAAAATGTTGTCCTAGGGGGCAGGCCGCCGCCTATAGATCCAGTTGAGAAGACCCTTCCCCGACGCACCAGAGCGACACTCGCGCAGCTCCGATCCGGGAAAAGCAGGCACCTCAACAACTACCTTGCCCGCATAAACCCAGACATTGCTGATGAATGTCCCAAATGTGGTCAAAGCCCCCACGATACCAAACACCTCTTCGAGTGCCCCCTGAACCAAACTGATCTCACGCCCCTAGACCTATGGTCCCGTCCAGTAGAGGTTGCTTCCTTCCTCGAACTGTACAGGGAATAGTTTCTATATCAAACTAACCTTTTACTCTCCCATTTCTCTTTTTTCTTCCTTTCAACGCGTACATACAAAACTTCCCAGCCGTTACAACAACAACAACACCAAACAGGCAAAAAATAAAAACAATTTCCCGACCGACAACTTAAAGTAAGGTTGAATAAAATTTTAAACCTTAAGAAATTTAACACTTTGTAATGTTCATAGTGTTCATAATTTCAGCATTTTAATCCATATCTTGTAAACGATTTGAAATTCGGCTTTTTATATATTCAGCAAAGTTGTTGCTCTTGACTTTGACTATAAAACATTTCTTTGCAGCAAAAAAAATTACATCTTCATACCGAAAAAAAGGAAAATTGCCCAGAAAACACAATTTTGAGCATTTTTATCCTCTAGATAACCCATTGCACTACGACTCACCTTAAACATTTCCGAAACATTGTCCACGGACTTCAAAAACTAAAAAATTCATCACCGTCACTGTGACTTTAATTTCCTCAATTGGCTCATCTCTAACGTGCTACCATCAATAACAATATTGGCGGAATTGCACATCTCTAACAAACTTAAACCGGCGTTTGTTTTGGTTAGGTTTTCGCAATTTCTTTAATTTCTCGCTGTTATTTATTGGCTAACCACAGCACAAAAAATGAAACGCAGAAGCCAAACGGCGGCTGCCAATCCAAGGATTCGAAAACAAAAGCTGGTGCGCTTACCCTGGCCCAATTTAGTTCCGATGTCATTTGGCAAGTAAGTTCTACCACAACGGGTGCTGCTGTGGACAAACGTTTACACTCTCCAAAACTCTTCCAGCTGTCTTCCCAATACTGGTCACCAGAAACCAAGGCCAAACACCTGCCCTACAATCCTGAGATTATAGAACGCATTTATCAGGAAGAAATTACAAGTGGAAGTAACGCCTCCAGACGTATCAACATTTTGGAGTTCAGCCAGTATCTGGAGCAGTATCTGTGGCCCAATTACAAGCGTGAGACGGCCACACATGCTCATTTGATGTCCATTGTAATCATGGCAAATGAAAAATTTCGCGAGCGTGTAGAAGTGTGGAATGTTTTTGAGCAATTGCCGGAGGAATATCCGGCTTACTTTCGTCATGTTTTAGAGTCATGTTTGCCGGGCAAAAGAGAGAGTGGGGCCAAGCAGGCCACTAGCACTTTAAGAGAGCGCACTGCCTTGTTAATGTTTCTGAATCATTGCTTTAATAGCATGGAGATTGGCTTATGCCGCGATCAAGCCAAACGTCTGGTCTCGCTCTCCATGTGGCATTGCCTGCAGCCAAGTAAGTTAATAGAGTACTCTGCTTGAAGGCTAACTCCATATGCTCTCTCTTCTTAGAACGTCGCGATCAGGAGCTAAGAGAGGTGCCCGAATGGCGTAAATACTGGAAACGACTGCTAAAAAAGGACAAGGATGTCAAACCTGAAGTTTTGTGGGAACGTCATTTTATGCAGAATCTTATCATTGATTTTCTGCACATACTCGAAAAGATTCCCCTGGAGGGTGAGCTCAATGCGAATGTGGTGCACTACTGTGAACGTTTCCTGGAGTTTATTATCGACTTGGAAGCCTTGTTGCCCACCCGGCGTTTCTTCAACACAGTCCTCGATGACTGTCATCTGATAGTGCGTGCTCTAATGTGTCCACTGGTACAGCGAGAGGAGGGCAAACTCTTTGGCCAGGTGAGTGTCAGACTTTTGCTTTATTTTCATATAAATTAAGGGTTAATAGTTGTTTAAGTACAAAATCTCAATGTTTAACATTGTTAAAAAAACACTTAGAAAAGCTAAAACTTAGATTTTAAGTGGGACAGCGGCACGGCAAATGGACGGTACTCAATAGTCATTACCGTTCATGTAGTGCAGCTCGTCGCCCCAGTCATTTGTCGAGGGCGGCTCATTGTAACAGCAGGATTTCTTGAGCAGAAAAGTGATGTGTCGCTGACGTAAAACGCAAATGTACAGCAGCAGAGGCGACTGCAAAGCGTTCACAATAATGTGAGCATAGAGCAGACCATCCAATTTCAGTGAGGACATCATGAAAAATAGCCAGGATAGTGACATCACCAACAGCATCAGTGAGAACATGATAAAACTGCAAGGGCAAATAAAGGTGGAGCAAATTAGAAATCATTACAGGTATAGGCGTCTTAAAAAGCTGAAAAGATTTAAAATACTTTAAAAAGAACTCGAAGATTTCAGCCCAATTTCGCAGATCAGTATGAAAATTTTTCATAGCGGTGAAAATAGCCTGTTAAGCATAGATACGAGTGTGGTCAATAATCACAGCCACCACACTCGTCCAATAATGTTTCGAAGACTTCGACTGTGGACTTCGCCACTAATTTCGACATCATTTCCATCTTACTATCCCTTAAAGAACTGGTTGCTGGCATTTCAATGGAGCATGATTTTTCGACAACTTTGGATCATTTTCGCATGGTTTTGAAGATTTAACAGTGGGCGCACTTCCTCAAGTGGCATGTCATCTTCACTATCGCTGCTATAAAAAACCTCCATTTCACCGGAACGTCTTCGAGCATAGTGTTGGCGTAGAGCTCGTCGTCGTTGCCTTCCTCCTCATCCGTAAGGCCATATTGATCTGGTGGAATCAATGCAAGTCAAAATTTTGTACTTTTTTGATGACCTTTCCACAAACTTCAAAGCACTGCTTAGCTCTTGAAATCAGAGCGGGCAAACAAACGAAACGTTTAACGAACCGTTCGCGAATGCTAAGAAACTATTCTATGTTTTGTTGCTGTTACTGTAGTCAGGGAAAAACGAAACCACTAACTTTATATTGCGAAGAGCGCAAACGAAACGATTGGAATATTGTTCTCCAGACAGCTGCATGCCTTGAACGTTTCGGAACGAAACGTATACTAAGACGTTTGCGGGAATGATCGGCTTTTAGTTCTACTTGGCTGAATTAAAGAAATAAAATAAAAGCAAACGAAAACAACAAAGCTGAGAGAAACAAAGAGTAAGCAACAAAAAAACAAAAAGTGTATACAAATTGAGCAGCAAACGTTTCCGAACTATTCGCGCTCGTTGATTATCGTTCGATTCCCTTTGTCCGCAAATCAAGATGAGCGCATTCACTAGTTGTTTGCTCACGAACGCAAACCGAACAGAACACATTTTTTTACAGTTACATTTTCTCGGGTTTTGTTAGTATTTCGCTCTGTGCAAAGAAAGAAACGAAACGATCAGAAACGTTTCTTTCGTTATGCCCTTGAAATCGTTTGCCATAGAATTTTGATGTCCCTATGCTTTTAAATGCCATTATATGCAAAGCGAAATCTGTAAAAAAAAACGAGTACACTCGTTTTCTGACTTACCAAAATCTTCCAAAAGTAGTTTTTTAATGTTCGACTTGTTATTATTTTGCAATCAATTTTTTTTGCGTCAGTCCTTTGATGTGAGGCGGACAACCTCCAAAAAATGTGCAACTCTGACGGAGACAGCTACAAAAAGCGCAAAGTACGTAAAAAACGGGTTTTCGCTTTCACTGTTCTGTCAACGTTTGTTTGTTGAGCAAGAGGTATATTAAAATGGCGCAAAGAACTTTTCGAAAATCCTTATCAGTTTAGCGTAACGGACGTTTGAAAACGCCTAATTTTCTGTACTCGCTTGGGTACAATGGCTTATAAAGGGTTAAACAAAGCCGAGTTAATTTTCTTTAACTGAGTTAAATTTTTCTTTTTCCCACAAAAAAAAATTGAAATTTTCCGCCCGTCAAAATAAAATGATATCTTGCAACTCTAGCTGCTACACGGTTACGCGAGAACGGCAAACGAAAATATTAGCAAAAAAATTTGCTCTAATTAAATAAATGATTCTTGCAGGAAAAATGACAATTGACGATTAAGGGAATAAGCAAATCCGTAAGGAGACGCAGAGTGCAGCCTCCTTGGATCCATCTTTCTAAATCAGACGATATACGTAGGCAAATTATATTGTTAAATGATACTGTACTCAAAAGTAACATAGGGCCCCACGCATTATTCAATTCAAGCAACCGGAGGAAAGGTTGGCCAGATTAAAAATTAGTTTGTATCAGGTTGTAGCCTCTACTCTCCTGTCGCCCATTGTGAAATTGAAGCCTAAAAAGGAACATAAGGATGCTTCATCATAAAAGCCAAGCAAATTTCGCTCTGGACATCTGTTCGATGCTTTTTCCTTTATAATTTATTTATTGTATTTATTGCATATATTGTATACACTTTAAAACTAAATTCGATTAATTTCGAAAATCAAATCTTAAAAGGTGGCACCACTGAAATATTAGCTATTTAGTGCGTGCCGGTGATTGACAAATTTAACTATCGATTTGGTAAAATGCTAATTCAATAAACTCAACATATTAAATGTTTAATTTTTTGATGTAGATTAATCACAAATTGAACATCCTTCAAAGAATCTACAAGGATTATTTTAATCAAAAAACAAATTGAGTGCGTATTTAAGCAAATCGCCGACTCATGAGTGCTGAATTTGCAAATCACTCGAAAATAGGCTCTGTGGCAGGGCGTAATCAAATTCGAGCGAATTTAAAGCGAAAGTGATTTCTGTGGCACCCTAAAAAATTGAAACTTAATTTTGCTATAAAAAACGGCTCGCAAATGTTTTAATACAGCTAACCGCGGATTTATTTCAAGTTTAAGAACGCCAGCATTAAAACAAACTTTTTCTAAATAAAACCCACTTTTCGACCGATAGTTCCTATGACAGCTATAAGATATAGTCATCCGATTTGACCAAAACTTCCAAACCTTTGTAAAAGCGCATAATATTAACAATTGCTGAAGTGAGACACGTTAACATTAAAAACAAAAAAGTTTTTCTCATTAAAACCCACTTTTCGACCGATAGTTCCTATGACAGCTATAAGATATAGTCATCCGATTTTGACAAAAACTTCCAAATCTATGTGAAAGCGTATAATATTACTATTCGCTGAAGTGGGAGACGTTAACATTAGAAACAAAAAAGTTTTTCTCACAAAAACCCACTTTTCGACCGATAGTTCCTATGGCAGCTATAAGATATAGTCATCCGATCCGGTCGGTTCCGACATATTAGCAGTGTGCAGTAAAAAGAAGACTCTGTGCAAAGTTTCAGCTCGATAGGTTTAAAACTGAGAGACTAGTTCGCGTAGAAACAGACAGACAGACGGAAGACGGACAGACAGACGGACGGACAAAGCTGAATCGACTCAGCTCGTCACCCTGATCAAGAATATATATAGTTTATAGGGTCGGAAATGAATATTTCTATGCGTTGCAAACTTTTGGCCAAAATTATAATACCCTTTGCAAGGGTATAACAATTTCACGGCTGACTTGGTGGGGTACTGCTTAGATCAACCCAAATTTTGAGAACATTTTCAATTGTTTCGGCACGGATGTCAGCAATAGCAACTCGAGTCAAGTTCTTCAACTCATCAATTGTTTCAGGATTGTTTGCATTACATTTGTTATTGACCGCTCCCCAAAGATAATAGTATAACGGTGTCATCTCACAGCTTCTTGGCGGCCAAGTCCCATATCCATATTTGCTGATTATTCAATTTTCGAAGATAGGGCGCAAAAGATCGATTTTGGCGTGCGCTGTGGGCACGTAGCACCGTCTGGTTGAAACCAAATATCGTCCAAGTCTTCCGCTTGAATTTCTTCGAAACCAATCTCATAACACCGCGCAGGTAGCGCTCACCATTCACGGTCACGGTGGCACCTTCTTCAATTTCAAAGAAATGCGGACCAATGATGCCTCGAGACCAAATACGCAGCAAACACGACGACGTTATGCAGATTTTCTGTGCCCCAGATGCGACAATTTTGTTTGTCGCACCGAGGTGGAAATGTTGTGCTTCATCCGAAAAAGATGATTTTTCGGTCAAATTCACCATCTTTGGTCAAACGACCTTCCGCCCAATTTGCGAACTGTAAACGATTCGGATGGTAAAATTGGCTTTAGCAGCTGCACCAATTCAATTTTTATGGCTTCATGGCAAGGTTGGCGAGTTGACGACGTTGGTTCTTTACGCACATTTTCAGCAACTGCAGCAATGTTTTCGGTCGAGCGCACCGGAAGAGTACGTACACGGGTTGGTTTATTCACCAACATTCAAGTTTTACGAACTCGCTTGATCCACAAATCGAGTTTTTTTTTTGTTAAATGTTTTTTTTTTTCAAATTTTCGCACAGTTTGAGTCGAGGATTCACCACTTTGGAAATATGTTTGTAATATTTCCCAACTTTCTCAAGTGAATACCGACAAATTTCATAAATGTCAAAGTTTTTACTAAATATTAGTCGCTTTCCGAATGAAATTTGACGTTTTTAAAGTCAAATTATGAATAGTTCAAATTCCAAACACTAGATGGACCACCCTGTATCTACTATACGCTCTCGGACTCGTCATCTTCAATTTTCTATGTACAGTGTGACAATCATTGGTTTACCATACCTTAACACTAAAATTTCGAAACATACATATTCCCGATCATTTTCAAATAATTTCTAAGTATATATTACATAATTTTTTTCCCTGAACCCCAGTTCGAACCTGATCCGTGGCTCCGCGACTCGGTGAACCCGAGCCGAACAAGTTTTACGTATTCGTACCACTGAGTGAACCACTCCGATATTTAGGAGGTTTGCAGCCTTGATATAAATAAGAAGTTTTATTACATATAATGAAATCATGCATAAGCTTTGTTCTGAACAGTACCACATTTTTGCTTTAGATGCATAAGTATCAATTTGCGATAAGATGATTGGTGTTGGAATCTGTGATATCATCAGAAAGAAAAAACTTTTAAGTACAAAGCTTATATAAGAATGTCGACAACAATGGCAGAACTAGTAGCAATTAATCTTACATGTCACTTAGCCAAAAGGCTTAATATTAAAAGCAGATTAAAACCGAAACGAATACGGGTTTGGGTTAAGGTTACTGTTTTGGCCGATCGTTTTTTTCCGGTTACGGTTATATTACGGTTGTGGGATATCGGTTACGGTACTGGTTACGGTTATTAACCTCATTCTGTTTCGGGTTTAGGTTACGGTTACGGTTATTAGTATAAAATATCAATTTGACAATTCATGCAGACAAAATTGGGGACTCATTATAAATTCTACTCCTGAATACGAACGCTCCACGCTTATTTGTGTGGGTGGTACTGCTAGCAAAACTTTTGATAATTCAAAAAAATCTGGAAATATTGTTTAATATCCGATTATCTTTAATTAGAACTTTTGAAAATCTCCGACCAACTTGGACTTGGACTGTTTTCCCCTGATAATTCAATCAAATTATGGTTATCCAACAATTTAATACAGCTAACTTTTTGCTCGACAGATAAAGACACATTATGTCTCGGATCAAGAAATATTGCTCATAGCTAAGCATCATTCTCGAACAGACTTGGTTCTCTAAACTCTAATTCGTGAAACTATAGATTGGTCAATGCTGAGTTGTTCTTTATTTCAAATTAACATTGAATCCAGATAGAACCTAAGGTTACAGAAAAAATCAGAATTAGCTGATGCCAAATTTGAGCCGAAGTCGTACATTTTTGAATCGACTGACTCTCTGATCGCAAACTACCCTCACACCGAAGTTCAATAGCGACGGCCACTTCGAATCGCTCTCTTGGTTACTTGCTCTCCTGGCTATCTTGGCCCTTCGCGGATTCCTACATACATATGTATATGGAAAGACGAGGAGGGTAAAGATTTTGGTTAGCTGCACTCACTCTTTCTCGTCACTCATGTTTTTATGCAAGCGCGAACTTATGGTTGTGTGAATCGCTGAACACTGAATTGCACTGAAAGTTTTAGTCTGTAGTTTGGAGAGAGCTCGCTTGCTCACTTATACAACCACACTTTTCCGTCCTCTACATTATCCCGGCTCTGATTTACGTTTAAAGAATTTTGTACTATTAGAGGAAAACCGAAATTAACCCGTATATTTGTTTCTGTTTCGGTTTTGATAACCGGTTATGGTAATAAAGGTTATAGGGTTACGGTTATAAGAAAACATTTTGTTTCGGTTACGGTTACGGTTTCGGTTACAAATTTTAAAGTGTTTTAAGAGGTTAAGGGTTACGGTTTCGGTTACGGTTTTAATCTCTGCTTAAAAGGCTTGATATTCTGACAGATAGCCTGGGTGCTCTTTATTCACTAAATGGCCTTAAATCACATTCTTTCTTTTTTTGGGGCTTCTATAAAACGCCGCGCTTTTTAACAAATGGTCTCTTTGCCTGGTCATAAGGGCATCAGAATTAATTCAGTACAAATCTGCCATTACAAATGGCACTACTGTTAAGTTAAAATACTCAATCGGAGAGGCACTTAGAGAAATTAAGAAAGAGATATATAGATATATCACTACAAGGAAGCTTCCACTACATCTGGACGCTTCTTCTTTGAACTTTTTCTGTATTTCATAAGAATGTTAAATGGAATGCCAAGGATATCAAATAAATGAATAGGCTTATGGCAAAAACATTCTTCTAATTATGGCAAAACTTTATTGACGCTGCTAACTGCACAATTTGAAATATTACTGAATCTGCTGATCACCTTATTTTTTAAGTGTCCAAGACTTAGCTCTATGAGAGCAAAATATAATATTTTTCTTCACTTTTCATCAACTAAAAATTTTTATACTACTTGAAAAGTGTATTATAATTTAGCAAGTGTGCAACGCATAGAAGGAATCATCTCCGACCTAAGTATATATATTCTTGATCAGCATGACGAGCTACAGGTCGATTAAAAGCTTTGTCCGTCCGTCTCTGTCGTCTGTCTGTTTCTACGCGAACTAGTCCCTCAGTTTGGAGCTATCGAGCTGAAACTTTGCACAGAGTCTTCTTTTTACTGCACGCGCTGCTAATATGTCGGAACCGACCGGATCGGATAACTACTTCTTGGCTGCCATACAAATGTTCGGTCCCGGAAAATGGATTTTTTGTGAGAAAACCTGTTTTGCTCTCAATATAACTGCTCTCAAACACGGTCATGGGTAATATGTAATGTTTTTAAGCTGATCTGCGAAGTTTGGTCGAAGTCACTAACCGTTGAGACAAGCTATTTCAAGTGTATCAAAACTTCGGTACAGACGAAGTTAGCTTTGCCTTTCTCGTTTTCTATCAGGTGTTCTCCAAAACATGAGAGAATTAGCTGATTTCGTACATGAAGCCAAGTTAACTATTTGATTTTTGACTTTAATAAATAAGTTGCTGTAAAACACGTCCTATGAAACCGTGTTAAATACTATTATACTATACTATACCAGACTGTCTAATATATAATCTGTTACATTTCATCATTTGTGATAAAGTCAAATATTTTTTAAATCGATTGTGTCGCGCACATTATTGATATCTGTACCTGGTTACTGTTTGGAAAAACGACCAACACCCGTCGCTAGCGCAGCGTTAAACAGGCATGTTCTCAATTCCACTTCTTTTTGAAAAAGTAAATCGAACGCAATTCCGCTTCGGTTTTGTTTTTGTGTTCTGAATTTTGAATGAAATGGCTCTCCTTTTACTTTTTGCATTCCACTGGAACAAGCGAAAATTGCACTAGAGAGAAGAGAAACCAGAATTCAAGCGAAACGATCGAAAAATGGAACAGTTTCGGAAATGAGAGAGGCTGACTTTATGTTTCACTATTCGTTTTGGTTTGCACAGCCAAAATCTGGACACATTAAACAAAAAGTCTTTATAAATCAATTAAAGACTAAATGCCAGTGTTTTCACTAACAATTTCTAAATTGATCACAGAATTAAGAAAAATTTACTTTATGTACATCATAGCAACTGTAAGCGTGCGTAATTTGGCAATTACTTTTCATTCCGCGACTAACAAGCATTACTTTTCAAAACGAAAAACTTGTTCGTTTTGGTGTTAGAAACATGAATCAATTCCACTTTCGAAAGGTTGCCGTGGAAGTGGAATTGAAGCTAGAAAAAAAAAAAAAGTTTTATCGAAAGAACGAAATATTTTTAAGGTAAAAACTTAAATTTAAATCGAATGGAGCCACTATTCGATAGTTTTCCAGCTCTAATAGATCGTTCTTTCGGCACTAAATATGCTCAAAGACTTTATTAAACCTGTAGCACTTAAAAGCCTGGAAATCTAAACAGATTTTTGTATGACGTTTGCTTTTCAAGCTAAAATCAGACGACCCTCTTCGAAAAGCAAGTTCGTTATTAGATTATATGGATTTTTTTCCACTGTACGAAATTTAAATATATAAAAAATGTAACAAATGGCTAGTGAATCGATTTCAAATGAAAATAAAAAAGATTAGCAAGATTCCGGCAATATCATAGCGTTATTTCATCGCTCGCTTCTTGCGCATTATGTTTATACTGATTTTTTTGTCGACGAACCCGTCGTTAAGTCTGTCTCGGTAAATGGTTTCAGAATATTGAAATAGTTGTGTGCTAGATTGTGTGTGAATTTAAGCAATTTGAGACATCCTCGAGTTTTTTTTTTTTTTTTGTGATGTTAAGCAATTTGACAATCCCTTCTAAGAGTCTTTGGTTCTTCTTCTATGTCTTAAATTTCTTGCCCTTTTCACAGTGTTAATATTCCGAATTTGAATATAACCTTCAATAAGCATGTTCATTAGATCACAGCTTCAAACAGACGGGATCCGGTTCGGGATCAAATATCTAAAAGGTTTAGTTCATGGTTTGAATAGCCTTGCTGATCAGGCCAGATTCCGTTTTCGAAATCGGAATTGTAAAATCTTCCCGCTTCTGAAAACTGAAAGTGTTGACTTCAAATTCATTCAACCTCATAGTGCCAAAAAAATTCGATTAAATTCTTGAATAGTTTCTAGAAATCACAACTCTTACATAATTTGATCAATCGAATTTGGTAACGGGAGCTGGCTAGTTTATGTTCTAAAAAAGATTTTTCATTTCTTTTCCAAATTTTTTTGTCACACCACTTACTTGGCCTTCAGTTTATGCGCAATCCGTCCATATACTGTGCGACGATTAATTAATTTTCTTGTAGTTACAAAAAAGAAGATGTTGATAATAATGGTGCAGGCAATCGGCGCAAAGAATATCCACATGCCCAGCCAGCCAATTGTCTCCTGTTCGCCCAACATATTCTCTCGCTTGTACGATTCCGCATCCAAAAAGGTGTGGGCAAAGATAGCCAATGCAGCCATGGTGGCTGTACAACCCCATGCATAGGCTGAGTAATAGCAATATTTTCGACCATCTGTGACTCGCAGGAAAACATTGCGCGATCGAAAGGTTTTCCATATATAAAAACCTAAACTATTTAGCCAAAAGAATGCGGCCAATAGGCTAAAGTACAGTATTGAGTCGGCCACAAAGAAGCTCACGTGACTTGTGAATTCGGTGAAGATCCGCACCAGATCCGCCGCCTGACTAACCATCAGGCACATGGCAATGGTGGTCACAATGTTGCCCACCAGATCTCTGCTGAAACGAAACGGGAGTTAAAGGAAGCGATTCGACACAGATCACCCCACTCACCTTAAGGTGGGCAAAATGAAATAGATAATCGCTATGATCAGTAAAACGATCAGCGAAATGCCATGGAAAATGGGATTAAGTATTTTACGTAGCAAGAAATTCGTATCGGTCCATTTGATCTCCTTTTTGGCCAAACAAATTTGGGCAAAGAGATTTGTATCGCCGGTGGAGGAAGTTGCCTGGGATTTTCACAAACACCGATTAATATAGAATAGCCAATGATTCATCAACTGGTTTACCTTATCCAGGCAATAGAGACCGGGATCATAATCATAATAAAGCGGCTGTTGGGCATCGGTGCCCATCTCCTCATCGTATTCCGTTTCAACACCGCGTTGCTCATCGGCCTCATCCTTGACATTGGTATAGTGTCGTAGTTTGCCATCTTCTAGTAGCACCAACTTATCAGAGCCCTAAAATGAGCATGTATACGTTATTGAACATTTTCTGTGTCTCAAGTCTACTCACCTCCAAAGAGTGATAAATGGACCACATTTGCAGGGAACCACAATTGGGAATGCCTATGACAAATTTATAGTTCACAGGCCTATTCGGTTCACCGCCATAGCTGGTGAACATGGGCTGGAAGTAGTCTGAAAATGTATAGAACACAAATTGAGGCAATTTCAATTGAAGAGCAGTGCATCACAGCCCACAGCCCACAGCCCCTGCTGTCTATAAATATTTACGTTGCATGGCAAAAAGAATGCGCCCATAAAAATCCACATTTAGTCCATGCTGTTCCATTATCAGCTGGATTTCAATTTGATTTTGCGGACTGTGTTAATTTCTTAATTTGCTGGAATTGTGGTTAATTCTACGGGTAGCAAGCAAGTAGATATTGAGGTTAATTAATAATGTGGATTTTGTTTGGACAACAAACCAAAGGTTGTTACGGTAAAATTTCACCTTAATAGCCCACCTTCCGCCTAGCCAACCAATGGACGAAAACGCTAAGGAAAAAACCTAAATTAATGTTATCTACGTTAACGGCTAGGGCTGAGTTAGAAGTACAAAATCAGAAATAAGGGAATAACGTTACGGACTTTGGCAAAATTGTCAGTTTTAAAATTGATTCGGCTAATCAACTCATCAAATGAGTAGTTTTCACTCTCAACGGTTAGCGACTTCGACCAAACTTCGCAGATCAGCTTAAAAACATTACATATTACCCATGACCGTGTTTGAGAGCGGTAATATTGAGAACAAAACCAGTTTTTCTCACTAAAACCCATTTTTCGAACGAACATTTGTATGGCAGCTACAAGAAGTAGTCATCCGATCCGGTCGGTTCCGACATATTAGCAGCGTGCAGTAAAAAGAAGACTCTGTGCAAAGTTTCAGCTCGATAGCTCCAAAACTGAGGGACTAGTTCGCGTAGAAACAGACAGACGGACACGACGGACGGACAAAGCTTAATCGACTCCAGCTCGTCATGCTGATCAAGAATATATATACTTTATGTAAATAAAAATGTAACATGTTTGGCATCGCCGAGTATGAGTAAAAATTATCCGATTACCTAGCTGTCAAATGGGCATCGTAGGCATCGTCGCATCGTAGGCATCGTAATCGTTATAATCAAAAATAATCATTTAATTTCTGAAATTTGTTAAATTCTGAACAAAAATGAATATTTTAAATAAAACTAAAGCGGGCGAATATCCCCTAATCGGGACACGAAACCATTCGTCGCCAACAACACAATCTACGTTAAGGACCACTCATACATATTTGTTGTTGCGTTCCATTTTGCAAGAGGTAGATGAGAGAAAGAGAAGAGAGAGAGAGAACATACGAAGTTGCTGTTGGAATATACCAGGGCTCCCCAAGAATAGAGGAAAATGTGACTGTCTCTATCTGACACTCAGTGGTGCATGACTTCGGCAAGCATTCGATGTGAACTGCCAAGTGTGTTTGCCGCCCAGGGGCTATGTTTGGGGACCACTGAAATATACATTGGTTTGTTCTATGTGTGAGTGCCTACATGCGCGGCTATCGCTATGCGAAAATCAACAACGATTGCAACTTCTTCGCTATAGTCGAAAATAATCATTTTATCCCTAAATTTATTTTATTCCAACCAAATATAGTAAGCTGGTGATTATACTCGTACGATGCCATGATTATTACTCGGCATCGTGTCAAAAAGTAACACAGATAAAAAATATAATCATTTTACTCACACAACGATTATTTTTACTCGTAATCGTACGATTCCGGAATCAATCGTGCAGGTCTCTAAAAAAACCTTTATAAAAAAAAATCCGGAGCAAGCCTCATATTGGGTTGCCCAAAAAGTAATTGCGGATTTTTCAAAAGAAAGTAAATGCATTTTTAATCAAACTTAGAATGAACTTTAATCAAATATATAATTTCCATTTTGTTCGATAACCTTTTGCCATCTTCCCGGCAAATTTTGTATTCCACGCTCATAGAACTTCTGGCCTTTATCTGCAAAAACTGAACCAAGTGCGATTTTATAGCCTCATCATTGCCGAAAGTTTTACCATTTAAGGAGTTCTGCAAAGATCGAAATAAATGGTAGTCTGATGGTGCAAGGTCAGGGCTATATGGTGGATGCATCAAAACTTCCCAGCCAAGCTGTCCCAGTTTTTGCCGGGTCATCAAAGATGTGTGGTCTGGCGTTGTCATGATGGAAAATGACACCTTTACGATTGATCAATTCTGGCCGTTTCTCGTTGATGGCTGCATTCAATTTGTCCAGTTGTTGACAGTAAACATCCGAATTAATCGTTTGGTTCCTTGGAAGCAGCTCAAAATATACCACACCCTTCCAATCCCACCAAACAGACAGCATAACCTTCTTTTGGTGGATATCAGCCTTTGAAGTGGTTTGAGCTGGTTCACCATGCTTGGACCATGATCGTTTTCGATTAACGTTATTGTAAACAATCCATTTTTCATCTCCAGTTATGATTCGCTTTAAAAATGGATCGAATTCATTGCGTTTAAGATGCATATCACAAACGTTGATTCGGTTTGTTAAATGAATTTCTTTCAATTCATGTGGTACCCAAATATCAAGCTTTTTCACCAGTCCAAGACTTTGTATGTGATAATGAACGGTTGATTTTGGTATATTTAACTTCTCTCCTATCTCACGCTCAGTTACATGACGATCCAATTCGATTAATGCTTTGATTTGGTCATCATCAACTTCATTTGGCCGACCTGAACGTGGCTCATCTTTAAGTGAAAAATCTCCAGAACGGAATTTGCGAAACCAATTTTGACACTGTCTTTCTTTTAAGGCTTTATCACCATACACATCACGTAACTTTTTAGCAACTCTCTCTGCGCTTTTTCCTTTACGGAAATAATAAAGTAAAATATGACGAAAATGCTCTTTTGTGGACTCCATATTAAAAAGGGCGCCAATCAAACAAATGTAAACAAAATTACGCGCACTTTTTTTCTAAAGCAAGCTAATAGTGACAGCTAATAACTGACAAAAGAAAGAATGCAATTACAGAGTCACAAGCAGTTAAAAAAATTATAAACGCCGACTATATGAAAAATCCGCAATAAAAAAACCGATTACACAGACGAAAAATCCTATTTAAAAAATAAGTTTCCACAAACTCAAAATAAAAATTTAAATTGTTCTAAAATGTTGAGTAAAAATATTCTAAAAGTGTTTATTGAGCTACAGTCTGGTGCGAGAGACGGCGTTTCATTCTTGCTCAGTGCCAAGGTTCCTGAGTCCGAGGCCCAGACTAATCAAAGCTCACAATACAACAATTTTTTATACTTCGTTGTTTTATTTTTAAGGTCCCAAATTAACTTCAAATGAAAAAATCCGTTCTTACACTGTTTGTAGTCGTCTTGAGTCGCATGATCTCAATTTTTCCCCTCTGTATACCTTTTACCTGGGCGAGGTTTCGGGTAGAGGTGTAACCGTGACGTGAATTTGAACGTTACACGGTGTGTTACGACGTGTCTTGACATGATCGTGAGCAAAGACAGAGTTTCGTGCGTGAGCATTCCCTGCGTGTTTTATGAGTGAGAAGTCGGAACATCGTGAGTAAAGATATGCAGTACTCACGAAATTTTTAAAATTTATTTCACGTAAAGAAATTTTTTCTGAAATTTTTAGTTATTAGTTTATCTTGCTTTCCGCATCATTAATAATGAAATCCATTAAAAAATGACTCAAAAATCAGTTAAGAATCGGTTAGAGCCACATTCATTGCATTACATGATTGCCTTGGTTTTAAATCAGAAACAATTCATTTATTCAACAGAAAAAACATAGATGTGTTATTTCTGTTAACTGAAATTTGTTGTTGTGTATAGTTTTATGATGCAAAATTCGCACGCGTGCTCAGCTCTAGTTTCGGGCCTCTTACGAATCTTTCCAATTTTGGATCATGCGTCACCGATTGAAAAATATGACGATGCAGCTAACCACGATTTTTCTAGAAATTTCAAAATTTCCAGCCAAAATGTGGTTGATCAATGATTCTAGACTTTGACTGTAATTATTATTAAATCGGTGAGACAGGACTTATTGTTGCCAAAGCTACTGCGGACGTTGCCATTAATCTTTGCCAAACTTGGTCCTTATTTGCTCCATCAAGTTCACCGCATTTATAGTACCTTTTCTTATTGAAGCTTCATCATTTCATTAATTTTTGAAAACTTTTATATCTTTAAGGGGCACAATTCATTCCATGATCTCACTACTTTTGCTTCACTGCCTCACAGCGTCAATAGGAAATCAAAACATGTTGAGTGAGCTCTAATACTTTGTTAATATAAAGCAACGATAATAAATATTTGTTAATATACTTCAACTTCTGGAATCTTAGATCAAAAGAGAGGTAAACCAAATCAAAATTCATTAATCTTCCAACTTATCTTAATTTTTTTTCCTACCCCTTTTTCCAAAGTGGCTACTTAAACACATTCCAACACACAGTCCCCCCACTCGCTGCATAAATCATAGACATTGAAAATATCTTTCCCATTCATATATTTCTTTTAGAGGGAAAGATTTTTTTTCGTTCTACTGATAGCAAAAACAAATGGGTCATTAAACGTTGAACATATGTTGCATGCCCAAAAGGCAGAAAATCCATAAAGTTGAATGGCCAAAACCAAGCAGAGTCACGCATGGTGTTTACTGCGTTACCATGCCAACTCTGGTTTAAATTCTAACTCTCGAACCGGCAGGTTGGGCCTTACCCGTCTGGTTGACCTGCTGACACTCATTATCCACGTGTATTTCGAACTTTTCACAGCATTTGTTTACCAGCACCAAGCTGGGATCGAGCAAGGCCTGTTGTGATCCTGCTCCCAAACTGCTGCTGCTGCTGACATGGCCAGCCACTTGGGAGACTTTGCATAGAAATGGTAGCAAGGCCAACAAAATGCAGCAGCTGCTTTTTGCAAATTGCGCCAGGTATGAGTAGGGAAAGGAAAGAAAATGCGCGCCAAGCATCTTTGTTTGTACACCACACACACACACACAAGCTACAAGATATACACAGATACAGCTATAGTTTATGTCGATCTGTAATGCGTCATCAAGGTAGTGTCTCCTCCAGTTTGATGCCGGTTTTGAGTCAAGATCATGACTCGCATGCCAAAACACTTAAAAGTGACGCGACAACTTTTTGTAGAGTTAAATGACAACAATTACAGCGAATTGCATTCAGAATTTTCACTTTTAGTCTTTGTTTAAATAAATTCCGTATAATTTTCGTATGTTGCAAAAAGGGAACAACAAACAAACGATGAATCCAAGCGACGACAACCAACTGACTGACTGCGTCTGCTTTTGTGTATAGCGATTCGCTCTTAACTTCTAGTCACTAACAGAGAGTCGGCCTGACTGAGTGTGTGTAGAGTTGCTCTCGCTCATACTCTCCGCAACAAAACACATAAACACACAACCACCAAAACACAGAAAAAATTGAAGCAGGGCTTTGGAATACGAGGGATGCTTTTCATATTCATGAAACACTTTTTGTACTCCGAAGTTTTTTAAAGGCTAAAGGCGATAATCGTGAACAAATTGTGAGCTGGGTGCCGCTCATGCTGACTCCGGACCAAAAAACCGAACGCGCAACCGTGGCTAAAATCAACGATTTAGGGCTACAATTGCTTCCCCATCTACCTTATTCGCCCGATTTGGCTCACTCGGACTATTATGGGGTAGATCATCGACGCCGCGGAAGAGTTCGTTACATACCTTTCGGAAAATTACTTTTCGGACGGAATCAAAAGTTGGAAAATCGCTGGAATAAGTAAAGCGACCTAATAAAGTACGACATTGAATAAAATACAAAAAAAAAATTTTAAAACATTTTTTCATTCAACGAGATTACTTTTCACCCCACCTAGAATATTTCTTATACTTGCAGGCAGAACAAGTTTATTTTCAATTTTTCCCAGGCCCCCTGCAGCCCCCATAATTTGGAAAAAACCTAATTTCGCCCACCAATGAAAATTAAATAGATGGTTCGTACCGTCTAGAGATATTTAGTAATCAAGATTATTTATCGAAGAGATAAGCTGAAGTGTTAACTCTACTCAGGTTATGACCAAAAGAAAGTTCGCTTTCCCAGAAGTTGCGCCATCTGTTGGTCAGTTTTAAAAATACCTCAATCTGCATTGTTCAAAGCAAGTAGTGGCGCCATCTATCGGTCAAGTTATGACCAAAAGAAAAAAGAACGCAGCGCAGCAGCAACGCTGCTACTGCAGGTTCAGAGTATATTATAGTCGGGCTTGACAGACTATCTTAATTATGAAAGAACCTCCTAAGAAACCTCCTAAAATTCGGAAGAGGTTCACTCCGGGGTTCGAACCCGCGAAACATTTTGGTTCGGGTTCACGGAGCGGGTTCAGAAGGTCGTCGAATCAAGGTTCAGGTTCGAACCGGGGTTCAGGAATAATTTTGTTTTATCGCTAGTTCGGACAACATTAAATTGGAAATTATTTAAAAGTTTTAAGGGCGCGCGCACACATACGACTGAATGATGAACTGACGGCAGAGCTTAAGGCTGATCTTGACATACATATAACACCGCTCCGATGAGTATCTTTTGAAATCTTTAAAAATCAGTTGTTAGCACAATGATAGTTTTTCCAAAGCTTTAATACATTCGAATTTTGAAGCAATCTTTAAATACCCAGAAAAGAATCAATGAAGTCGTTTACCGATTTGATATTTGTCACTATTTCATTATTTTCTTGCTTGTTACAAAGATTTAATTTCATCAGAAGATAAATATGCAGAATCAATCAAGGTTTTATTATTGGTTCCTTTTGAACAACAACACGTTTATAAGCTTGAATCCCAAGATTCAGTAGTAGAAATTGGGATTGAATTTAAAATGTGAGAACGTACAAAAACCTATATGAGTTCATTTACGTTAATTGGAAATTTATAGATTCTGGAACCAATTTAGTAGAAACATATTTTTGAACCGAACCCTTTTCGACTTTTTTTACTCCAGTTCGGGTTCAGGTTCGGCTCCGAACCGGTTTTCAGCCCTGGTTAGGACCCTTTGGATTGATAAGCCATTAAAAATTTTTACATAATGCGGCTGAAAGTCCAACAAACTCACAGTGTTGTGGCCATGTTATGAAGCTTTGGACCGAACCAGCGCTACTTCATACCACATAAAATTGTATTAAATCATCCCTTGAAATTTTCTATATAATCTTGTAAAGAAAGCTTGGAACGCATATAAATAATCATTACTGTAATTAATCAATAAATTTTTCAAAGTCCTTATTTCTGGCTATCTTAAGCCTCTAGGAGAATTTTTTTATTGATTAAACAAAGTTTTTATATTATTTCGGGTCATGAATTAAGCATTTTTCCAATTTTGGAAGCATGTAAACTCAAATATCTCTGTTGTCGCCAAAAATCGCAAAAACTCTTTTGACAGGGATTAATCAGGATGTAATGTTTAATTTGTATTTTTTTTTTTTATTAACATGAAAAAAGAAAAAGTTTACGTACAATTATTACACGTCTGCACTGTAACGTGGACTCTTTAACTCATTTTCATGTGTAGCGCAGTTCTTAGTGTCAGTTTTCTAGTTAAGTTCCCTGTCTTTTGGTGTTTTTATGATGTGCAGCATTTCTAATGTGTAGTGCTTGTTGTAATTTTGCTCTTGTTGTAGTATTTTCGCTGCCTCGAAAGTTGTGTATTACACTTTGAAGAAAGTTTACTCGGCTCCTAAAAAGTCTAGAGCATTAGTGTTCTTCCAAATCTTATTGCAGAATTTACTCGGGCTACGTATATTCGATTTTTTGGCGACGGTTCATTGTTACTCACGTCCCTCACTTGTGCTGACAAGGCAGAACAATTTGAATTTTTACTTAACTTCTGCGAGGTATTTTGCTTGCAGGGGCTTTAGTTCATCTTTGGTTCTTTACTATTCCAAAAAATGCATCAAAGAATCTGCATTAAATGTTATGTGAAAAACAAAGTTAAGTGCGCCGTCGTTTTCCGAATGTTGACTGTGGAGTATGGTGTGAAGCTGGAAAAACCAAAGAAAATCTTCCCAACGGATGCGGCTGCATGAGCCAAGAGCGAATAAAGCGAACCAAGTTTAGTCGATTGTGAAGGCTTTGCTCACAGTATTCTTTGATGATGCTATCCGTCAGATACGCCCGGAATTGTGGAAAAACAAAAATTTGATTTTGCACACTGATAATGCCCCTGCTCACACATCGTTGCTTGTGCGCGAATGTTTAGCCCAAAACAACACACATAGAACTAAGTGACCAATGTTATTAGAAATGTTTTGGGGCCAAACTTTCTGGATGACATAAAAATGTTATTGTCAATGTCAAATATAGTTTGTTTCTTGATGAGAGCACTGATATTAGAAATATATAATTTTACTGTTAAGTACAGCACTGAGAAGGAAGAAACTTTTGTTGAGCTTGACCATTATACATACCTAAAGAATCTCTTCAATGCTTCAGAATGTGGGACAGTTTGGCCGCGGAACATGTAGAACGACTGAACCTTCAGGGAACCTCACTACAAAAATGGATGCAGCGTATATAGTATGAAATATATCGAAGATTCCCAGAAGAAAAAACTAAATTATTCTCCAATGAGTTTCCATTTAAGTTAACATTTTAACAAAATAATAAAACTGGCATCTTGCCTAAGGAAATAAGTGGAAAAAATAAGCTTACGTTAAGAGTTTGAATCGCGTGACTGGTCCAGTATTTTTGTGTGAAAGTCAAATTTATGGGCTGGGTCCATTCCCCATTTAATTTGATTTAATATTATGATTAAGTTCCAGTCTTGCGACTATCGATACTTCTCGATACGCATATTTAACAGTTTAGAGCGAAAGTTTAAAAGCGAATTAAAAACGTAAAATACAAATTCTGAATGCTCGGCAAAGCGAATCAAAGCCTCTATAAAAGATGACTTTAACGTTAACTAATTGGGTGCATTGCCTCTGTTAACCTTGCGCGGTCTACCTCTTCCACGACGTACAACTGTTGCAGTTTGTTGAGCCACCAACTGATGGAACTGAAGTTCACCATCGCCTGGATTACCAAAGTACTGATAGTTACGACGCCCGGGTAATACATAATCCAACGCTTTCGTCAATTTGGGAGTTTTGAAGGTAATAAATCCCGACATAAGGAGCTTAATCAGATAGAAAACATCCTGTCTTAAAAAAAATAATGTTCGAGACTTCCAGTAGATATTGAGGGCGAATTTTGTGCTAAAGTAGCTGTCCCTTTGCCAGTCCAGCACATAGCAAAAATGGTTCCAACAACACCAGCATCTTTTTTACAGCACTTCGAAGTGAAAAACACGATTTTAGCTAAAAAAAAAAATTGAGGTTAATTTGTTATTAAAAAATAGAAAAAAGATGAAAAAGAAAAAAAACTCGTCCTGATTACCTCGAGAAATACATCACCTTTAAAATGCGTATCAACTTTTTTGGATCGGTTCACAAGATTTTGAGTTCTGATGTACACGAACTTCAAAAAGACGTTTTCGGGAAAATCGATTTAAAGATTTTCATACGGTAGCAATCAGGTAGCACGGCCGGTCGTTTGAACAGCTGTAACTCCGTTAGTTATACTGGATTGACTTCAAGTTTGTACACAATATTCTCAACATATTGTTCATTCAGAAAAAAAAAAATATAAAAAAAATGAACAAAAAAAAAATAATTTTAAAAAACCATACCCCCCTTAAGGTTTATTGTTCCATTAATTCAAACACAGATTTCAGTAAATTGGTTTTTGGTTTACAAGGCAAAGTTCTTTGCTCAGTAAAAAAGGGTCAGAGCTTACAAGCAACCTGTGAATCAAATCGGTATATGAAACATGAAGCTGATATTCAAAAATCTGATATTCAAAAATCTGATATAGGATTGGTGGTGAGCCAAATTCAAAAGGGCTTTCGTGTCCTTTTACCCAAAATTACCCAAATACAGCAACGAAACAACAAAACACTTCGCAGAACAAAAGCAAAGAGAAAACAATCACTGCATTTTTGAGAATTATCGCTTTGGGTGCACTTAGGTGCAGCTAGAGTGTACACTTTTTCATCCTTAAGCATCGATCTATTTGGAAAAAAAGAATTAGGAGGGTCTGAGAGGGCCGCCACAACAAAAAAGCCTACGTGAAGTTCTAAGAAAAATCTGCAACTCACAATAAAATTACACAAAACTAAAAATGGACATAACAAAAGGCACACGACAAATTCGCATGCTATTTTTAGATATTAAGGTTAAAATGAACAGAAATAAGAGTTACAACCCCTATTCCATGACAATTTTGTATTTTATTTTTTATTTTTGGTCTATGGGGCCGTTCACGTGCGTGTGTGCTTTTTAAATACTTCGCACAAGAGAAAGGGACCTACAGTTTAACGCCGAACCGAACGGCAAAGTTTGATTCCTTCAGAAACCCAACTACAATTAATATTACTAAGAAAAAATTAAAAAAAATAAACGGTCCATACTCAAAGAAAAATTCGTACATTTCCTGCGGTCCAATATCCCACTGGCCAAAATCGGATGACTAAAGCTTATGGCTGCCATAGGACCGATCGGTCGGAGGCGTGAATCGCCAAAAATATAAAGTCAACCCTCGTACTTGCAGCGCAGACAACGGATACTTTTTTTTTTGTTTAAATTGAGCGACGGAAATTATCAATTTGGAGCGCAAGCGGCAGCCGGCAAAATTGTTTGTTTGGTTGTCTGCCCTAGCAGGGCTGGCTGTGTGATGATGACAATGATGATGATGATGGTGTGATAAGAAGCCACTGCAACAACCCCTACACGTGCATTGTCTAGTCAGGCTTTGGTGGAAGTGCAGCTAAATACAAAAAGATGTGCCCTTGTCGTATGACACTCACTTAAGAGGCGTATCTCTAAACTAGGAAGTAAACATATAATATGCTTCAACTAACCTCAAAAAAGAAAAAACAAAAACCGTAAAACCAATCCCAGTTTCAATGGCAGGCGTCCTTATTAGGTTTCACGCATTGCTTCAAATTTCACTCACACGGCTACCCAATAAGGACTTCCACCTTATTCATCTCACCTTCGGCTACTCTCTTAATTAGCGCTCTCTTTCCGAAAGGCTAGATGTCAGTTAAAGGTTGACAGCTTGTAGACTTTCAGAATACCCATGCAAACACACAAAGTCTCGTATAAATAAGAGTAGTTTTACCCAAAATGATGACGTATCAAACCTTATGAGGTAGACCGGCTCAGTGACGGACAGTAGCGGGAAAAGAGAACGAGAGAGATCTACTCAATGCTTGTGTAGAATTCTCGACAGGTAGTAAAACAAAAAAAACCAAACACGTTCCATTCAATGCACGCGTATGCGGAATTAAACAGGAGCGGTTGAATGAATTAAGGGGTTAAACCAACTGCGGGTGTTTAATAACTGTAGCTAAATTTTTTAAAACATTTATAAGATACGGCTGTGACAAAAAAAAAAAATAACAGCACCATTACAAGTAATTTTTTTTAATAGTTGCCCAACTCACTTTTTTAACATTAAGGAAACTTAAAGCACATTATTAGAAATGGAAGACTCTTAGAAACATGGAAAAAAATCATCTCTATACCCGTTACTCGTAGAGTAAAAAGGGTATACTAAAGTCGTGCAAATGTATTTAACAGGCAGAAGGAATCATTTCCGACCATATAAAGTTTATATATTCTTGATCAGCATCAACAGCCGAGTCGATTAGCCTTCTCCGTCCGTCCGTCCGTCTGTCTGTATGAACACCTAGATCTCAGAGATGGTAAGAGATAGAGGTTTGACATGTATGGGACAATTGCTTCTTTTATCTGCACGCAGATGAAGTTTGTTTCAAATTTTGGCCACGCCCCCTCCCGCCCCCGCAATTTGGAAAAAACGGTTTATCTTTTACAGTTTTATAGATTGACGATTCGTACCTTCTAGAGATAGTTAGTTATTAGGAAAAAGTAGAATCGATTTGCCGAAAAAATGATAAAGATCGGATGAACGGTTCTCAAGCAAAAAAGTGAACCAAACTTAGAGATGAGCGCAGCAGCAGCACTGCATTCAGCTTCTACTCTAAGTACAGAGTACTTAGTTCACTTGTTTCTTAACGTTTTTTAAGTTATTTAAAGAACTTTTTTGAAATTGATAAAATTATGCGAAAAAATAATAGCACCACTTATCAAAAATGGATTCAAAAATTTAAAAAAATGACCCATAAGTAACGAATTCATTAGTTAACAACTATTTGAACTATTAAAACTAAATTTATATGGGTTTTTGCGACCTGTTTTTTGTCAAACTTTTTGGATCTGGCTGGCTTGAGGTCGGTGTAGAGTTACAATTCAATGTAATCAACACAAATCAACAGAGATTAATTACAACAACTTGGAATAGCAATTGGTATGTCCGTACAACGATCGCTGTTTCGAAGATAACCACATCTTCTCATCAGCGGACTCTTGTATTGCATATTCACATTCAAACGACCACTTAGACTCAGGTTTGATTGTGATGTCATAGATCGTTTTCGTCCGCGTGTTTCAATCTTTTCTTCATAGTTTAAGGCGTTTTTAATCATTTTATTAAAGCATCCTACCAATTGACCAACTTCTCTGCAAGTTTTCCGTCCAATATCAATTTTTTGATAAGATCGTGCTTCTCCGCAGTTCAGAGCTTTCCACAACACTACATTTTACTTGGCCGTCTGTGGGCCAGCGGTTAGTGTGCTGGACTGCTGGGCGGGAGGTAGTGGGTTCGATCCCGCCTCTGAACATCTAATAATAAACGTTGTTTTCTTTCTTTTTTTTAAAAAATAGCTTTTACACATACGGTCACCTGTAATGGCACCAGCTGTGAAGTAATCTAGTCTGAAAAAGCAAATTCTCAAACTTTGCCGTTCGGATTCGGCGTTAAACTCACAAGAGATTGTGAGAAGGCTTGGCTTGGCCCCGTTGGAGGAGCTGTATAGCCAATTTTACATTTTACATTACACGAAATTCATCTACAATCAAAACCAACCATTCAATATACTGGACCTTGTTGCCTAGAGTAATTCAAAAAAATTTTAGTAGACAATGGACTATCAACTAGTATCAAAAGCATTTAAATTAAAAAAGGATATTTAATGATTTTTTTTATTAATATATTAAGATTTTGGTTTTATATGCATTTCCACTCTCTTCAGATTATAAAACACTTTATGCCAATCATCGTCATCCCAAAAAACGCCTGCTGGTATGTAGCCCTCCTCCGTGTAGTATCTTCCGTTGAGATTGCTAAGATTGGGATAAAATTATTCATAACCAAGACAATAAATATCACCTTCTCCAACTTACGCGTTTGCACATCTATTATACCACCAGCCACCATGTCGGTAATCTGGACAACTATATCCCCAACTGTGATTGATATCATCATATGTTGAAAACTTCTGGTTCTCATGAATTCTCATTGAATCTCTTGTATTTCCACTAAATTTTCCAAGGGACTTTAACTTATACTTTTCTGCTTCATTTTCAATTACGAAATTGTCATAGAGGGCGTAGCGGGTGTCATTGTCAAAATCAGTTAATACGATAAACAGCTCATGAGATCGAGAATTCAGCATCCTAAAGAGTTTATCAAGTCCAATAAAAAAGCTACCGCGAAGGTCTCCGAAGCCCTCGCGATAGTCCTTCCAGTTCCTATAGAAATCCACATAATCATCCATTCGTCTCTGAATTATTATCCAGCAAGCTCCATCTAAATGCTTGCTATAGGGTATGGAAAAAGACTCCCCATCAGGTAGCGTTATATTGTGAATACCCGATAAAAATTCGCAACTGTCATCAATTTCCAATCCTTGGGTAATGATTGGAGATTGATTGAAGGACGATTTTAGTCTTTTTATCTCATAGTCCTTATTTTGTGCCACCGATTCCCGGAGATCTGATATCACGGCATCTTTATCAGCACCAATTTTGAGCACTTCCTCATACGTCGAGTTGAGTTCCGCTAACTTTATCTTTTGTTCTAAAATTTCACTTTTTTGAACTTTCAATTGATCCTTAAGACGAGCGATCTCATTACTGTCACTGTTTATAAATTCATTCGTTAGCAGAGCAATACAGCTTAAGACCACAATGGTCAGCACAACAACTATGAACGATTCGAATGGCTTCGCCATTGCTCCACAATTTATTTCGCAAACAAATCGAACGCTTTGCAACGCAAGTAAATAGCGTACTAATTCTTTGGGGAGAGCACCTCGTTTATATAAGGAAACTGGTGAGGATGCCCTTATCTGCTTGAAACAGAGTTCAAATAGCCAGCAATTACAAAGCAAACTAGCTGTATACCCGGCGTTGCTCGGGTCCTTTGCATTGAAAATTTGAAGCCACACAACAAATTTCCAGTTCTCAGCTAAAATAGTTTCTGAAAAATTGAAAATGTCTAAAACTTACAGTTCACAGTCTAAATAATTTCTAAGATTTGGACTTGAACCACTTCTGAAGTGGTTCCACTGGCGCCTAACATCTTAGTTCCAAGTCTTCAGTTCATAGCCCAAAAAATGTCTGTTTTCATAATAATCTAACTCATGTGAAAATTTTCAAAATTTGGCTACTTTTCGGTCCTGTTTGATCTAATTTTTTTAAATTTCGCGATTTTGTGTGCCGTTCAGTCTACAATCAGGTATACCATTGCTATTAATCAAATCTTTATGATAATCTGAACTCATTGTACAATTTTGCAGGTTTCCAGAAATTTTATCCGAATTCGCTTAGGCATTTCTGCGTAATTGAGTAACAAACATACAAACTTTCACATTTATAATATTACTAAGATAGATTTTAAATAGAAAAATAGAGGAAGGGGAAATAACTTCGGCTGTACCGAAGTTTATATACTTGGGCTTGAGATGTTATATGCTCATTTCGCCAGTTTTTTATATGGAGATACACAAAAAAGTTTTTCTCACTAGAATTACATTTTGGACCGATCGTTCCTATGGCAGCTATATGCTATAGTCATCCGATTTAAATCAAACTTGACAAAATTGTGTGGTAGTAAATAATATAGATCTGTACAAAGTGGGAGCGATAGCATTGAAAACAAAAAAGTTTTTCTCACTAAGACTTTTTTCAGACCTATCTTTTGTATGGCAGCTATACTATATAGTTGCCCGATTTGCATAAAACTTGCTGAAATTATGTGAAAACATAAAAAACTCATAAATACGAGGGTTGGGAGCGATAGCATTGAAAACAAAAAAGTTTTTCATACTAAAACTTTTTTTCAGATCTGTATTTTGTATGGCAGCTATACTATATAGTGGCCCGATTTGCATAAAACTTGCTGAAATTATGTGAAGACATAAAAAACTTATAAATACGAGGTTTGGTAGCGATAGCATTGAAAACAAAAAAGTTTTTCTCACTAAAACTACTTTTTCAACCGATCGTTCCTATGGCAGCTATATGCTATAGTCATCCGATCCGGCCGGTTCCGACAAATGTGCAGCGTATTTATACCAAAAGACTTCGTGCAAAGTTTGGTTGAGATAGCTTTAAAACTGACGGAGGAGATAGCATAGAAACAGACGGACAGACGGACAGACGGACGGACGGACAGACGGACATGGCTATATCAACTCAGCTCGTCATGCTGATCAAGAATATATATACTTTATGTGGTCGGAGATGCTTCCTTCTATGCGTTACAAACATCCGGACAATTTTAATATACCCTCTCCAAGGGTATAAAAATATAAGATACAACAAAAAATTCAACAACATATAAATTAGAATATTATACAAATAAATAACACCACACACCAAAAAAATTATGTGGGAAACAACCAACTATTTTTAATTTAATAATAATATTATTAACTCCAATTATAATATAATTTTTTTTTTTTCACCTTTATTTTTTCTTGTTTTTAACTAATTACGAAAAACACCAATAAGTAATTTTGTCATAAAACAACCAGTCCGCTGGTGTGCAGGGTTGCTCCCACGTTTTCTTGACAGGAGCTTTTAATTTGTAGATTCTGGGAGCAGAAAATCTGTGGCTTGATGTGATGAGCTGTTGGAGTTGTAGTTAAGTGGTTACATGATTGTTTGGTAGATAAGCAAGTTCGCCTGAGCAGGCTGAGACTGCCTCTCGTCAAGGTGTTGATTTGGGGTAACGACATAGCTCCGACGACATATCTCCGCGCGGGCGAGACGTGCCCTTTAAAACGACATAACTCCGCGCGGAGACAGGTTGGTTGGGGAAATCAACGGAGATATTTCGTTTTAAAACGACATGTGATCAATGGCGGAGTTAGGACGTTCAAAACGTCACCAAATCGATTTACCGAAGAAATGATAAAGATCGGATGAACGGTTCTCAAGTTATGAGCAAAAAAGTGAACCACAGCCCCACTCTCTACCACCGCTCCCACCCAAAAAATGTTGCATACTTCTTGGATGGTCACACTAAGGAATGCAGGAACACTGTTAAACATGTTTTTTCATGAGTAACGGGTATATCGAAGTCGGTAAGAGCCGACTTTGAGCTTACGCTCTCGTTTTTTAAATAATTAATAATAAAAAAAAAATAAATCAATATAGAATAAAAATATTTACTCTAATATGATCACAATTTATTAAAAAAATGTATTAGCTTGTTTAAATATTTTATACAGAAAACACTGATAAATTACAGAATTTTCAAAAAACCGTCCCAAAATCATTTTTTCTTTATTCATGGATAAGAACAAGTAAAACGCGTAATGTTTTGCTCTAAAAGCTTAAAAAAATTAATTGGCAGCTATTTTGGTAAAAAAAAACTTGAGTACATAAAGAAGAATGACAACAAAAAAGTGATTTTTTTTTGGAAATACACACATTTGGGGCCGTTTTAAGGGGGGTAGAAGTGTTCAAATTGTAAAACCTTGTTCAGGAAAGTTGTTTGGTATCTCAAAAGCTTCACTTTTAAAAGTATGTGAAAATTTCTGATTTTTTAATGTTATACTCGAAAAAGTCAAAAAAATACGTTTATGAAAAGAAGTTTTTGAAGAAATACTTCCGGAAAAATCGAGTTTTTTTAAAAACCTTTGTAAAACAAATTTATTCTGCGGACTGTCAGCTACAACTTTGCTGAAGACAGTTTGCAGCTATCACCAAAACTGAATGAGCTGTTTGCCCAAAACTAATGACACCTTTTTTTTGTTGTCACACCCAATTTCCAAAACTTTGAGGGTCCACAAAAAGAAAAGTGCTACCAATCTAGCCAAACGCTGATAGGGTGACCCAGTTCGGGTAGCTCTATCGATTCCGCATAGTGTAGTTCGGTAGTTTTTTTGACTGTTGCACTGTGATATCTGATCTTGATGAAAATTTTAGGGATTGTAGATATTGCGAATATAAATGAAAGTTTTAAATTTGAACTCAATATTTTAAAGATTATAGGAATTATTAAGCATTTTTTGATCGGAAATGATTTTTATTTGATCGGAAATGATTCCTTCTGCCTGTTACATACATTTGCACGACTTTAGTATACTTTTTTTTACTCTACGAGTAACAGGTCTAAAAACAAAATTTAAAGAAAGTTTTAACAAATTAACCCTTTATTCATTAAAGATTACAATCGTGGACAAAAGTATTTTGACAAAAAAATTTCATAAATAATCCATTATATCTTTTAAGCAAAAAATCCTAAAATTTTGAAATTTGTATCGAATACTGGTATAAAAGTAGGCTTTCAATAAATCATAAGTAGAACACAATCAGTTGCTTAGGCTAGAAAATATAAATCAAAATGTGCAAATGGAAGTGGACAAAAGTATTTTGACAGGAATTCAAAATTAGTTTATTCTCAGCACAGATCCTAAAATGGTAAACAAATTGGTTGTTTCTAGTCAAGTTTTTCACGCTAAACTCGAATCTGGCTTTAGAAATTCCATATCTCTAATGGATTAACTGTAAAATGGACATAAAAATGCAGAAAATGGCTTATGTTGATGATTTCAATTCAGACGACATTCCTGTCAAATTGGTTTCGCTGTCCACACTATCAAACAAATCCTGGTTCAAAAAATGGTCATTTAGAGAAGCAGTGCGTGTCAAAAAGCCCTGTATATCGATTTCTTCCTTGTCAAATAGTTCCATGGCGTCCATGATTTTTTGACCACGGTCCTATAAGCAAAACGAAATGTTTTCATTTTCAAAAGAATGAATAGGGCCAAGCCAACATCATATTGAAACAGGAATAATGCTCTTAAATAAAAACAATTGGCCCTGTTACGAATTTCGACTCGATTTTCGTGTAAACTTTAGTATTTTGCAGTCAAATTTGAAAACGTTGTATAGAAGGCGACAAATATACCTACGGCTACTAGATCAGGTATAACAAAACTCGGAATTGTGTGAGCAGCAAAATTGTAATCCCAAATGAATTCAAATCGAGAGAAAATTGCGACGGGATCTAGTAGCCTCAAATTATCTTGACACTTACGTTTAAATTGATATAAATTGAATTCGAAATTCGCATGTTTACACGAAAATCGAGTCGGAATTCGGAACATGGCCCAATATTTCAATTTCATTCTAGTTTTAGCTAGTATAGCACAGTGGTTAAGAAAGTAGTTTTTTTGTTAAATATTTTCTCTGCAAATGAGTAAAGGGTTCCGGGTATATAACAATCAGGCTTCCTTTCTTACTAGCATTAACATTATATAGCATTATTTATAAACTGTTATATGCTAATTAAGGTTAAACTTGGAATTTTTAAAGGTTAAAAAAATAAATTATACAAAAACTGTAAATGATATTAACAAGCGGTTTGTATTCGATTTGTGGTGGTGGTGGTGATCAGGGGTTGGTTAATGTACTCGGTCAAAGTTGGCCAAAAAATTATGTCCTGGGGCCCATGGTTGCCAAAATCCTTAAATAAGAACTCAAATAATTAATTTATCACAAATTACCCCCACTGTGGCCAAAAAAGGGAATAATATAAATATTTAAAGCGTCATATCTCGATATGTCTAACATAATGTCGTTAGTAACACGGCGGAAATATGACGTTCTAAAACGTCATATCTCGCCAGAGTGACATATTCCGCCGGCAATATGTATTGGGCGGAGATATGTCGTCGGAGATATGTTGGGCTATGCTATGTAAGGTTAAAATTCACGGTGTGGATTGATGCCTTGTGATATTTTGTATGACCGAACCCGGAATACTTAGAAAGTTATGTGAGGGAGGTCCATAGTTCAGGACTTTGAGGTGTTTTAATCAAAGACGCTATGCTGCCACGCGTGTGGATGTCCTTTATTATTTTTATATAACAATAATTAAAAGTTATTGTCATAGAAGGATAACTTCAATCTTCTTTAGCAAAAGCCTACTAAAGATTATCAGGAGGATATAAAAAGTACTTATAGTAAGGTAAAACTGGCTATTCAGCTCCTCAACGGGCCAAGCCAAGCTTCTTCAATCTCTTATGTGTGTGCTTTCAATTTACGCACAAGAGAAAGGGGACCTATCTGAAGTTTAACGCCGCGAACGAAAGTTTAAAATTCTTTATGGTAGTTACTTAAGTGGCCATAAGTGGTGGTACTTATTAAAAGCTAGTTTCTAAAAAAAAAACTTTTTTATTATTAGATTTAGGGGGGGATGAACCCACGACCTCCCGCCCAGAGTCAGCACATAACAATGGGCCACAGACGGCCACGTACTTATAGGCAACCAGCTCTTTGGTCTATCTAGTTACATATCCCTTCCTCATATAGTTCTTAAAATCTCTTCACTCATATATTAAAGATTTTTTTGTGTTCAGGAGTATGATAAAAAGCATGGGTATAGACAACCAGCTCTTTTTGGTCTATCTAGTTACATATCCCTTCTCATATAATTTAAAATCTTTCACTATATATTAAAGATTTTTTTTTATCTGTGATCAGCAAGTTTAGTTTGGCTAACTCTTTTGTACAGCACAGATCGTGAGTGCTGTGTAAGTAACAGCGTGGCGCTTTGTGCGGTTATTTTAAAGATGTTTTACATCCTGTGATCAGCAAACTTAGTAGTATAGGCCAAGCTCAGAGCACAATAAAGATCTGTCAGAAGCTCCAACCAACCTTGTACGGTTATTTCTTTTACAAACCTAATGAAATTACATGGTTGAAAAAGACTTTAGTCAAAATTAAATCGAATGCCTACTTTGACAATTTCTATTTTAGGGGAGGGCTTTAAGAATTTGATTTCTGATCTTATAAATAGCGCTATCTGTCACAATAGCAAAAGCAATTGAACATTTTTTTTCTATTCCTAAGGTTCATCCTGTGACTAGTGCATAAACTTAATGAACTCCTTGTAGCACTAAGAGTAGCATTATATCCCACCACCTTTGCCTCATTTCATTATTCTCAAAATATTATTTTCTTTTACTCCAAACAGCTCCTGGACATGCTAAAGTTTTACACCCGCTTTGAGATCAACGATGTCACTGGCAACTCTCTAACAGATCATGATATGACTCAGTTGCATTACAAAAAGATTACCTCACTGCAGCGTGCAGTATTTGCCAAATTTCCGAGTCTGCGCGTCTTTGCCCTCTCCAATGTGGCCACTGTGGATAATCGCGAATCGCTGGAAAAGCATTTTGGTGCTTTGGATGCCGAGGGTCTAAAGAAAATTGCAACATTTCTGAATTTGGTGCCCGATGAGATAGTCGAGCCATTCCAATGGCATCGTCTGGATGAACAATTTCTGCGAGAATTGTTAATCACGCGCCACGAGAAACGGTGCTCGCAATTGGAGGCGCTGAATGAGATGCCTTTGTATCCCACAGAGCAAATCATTTGGGACGAGAACGTGGTGCCCTCAGAATACTACACGGGCGACAGTTGTTTGGCTCTGCCTAAGCTCAATTTACAGTTTCTGACTCTGCACGATTACCTGCTCCGAAACTTTAATCTCTTTCGTCTAGAGTCCACCTATGAGATACGTCAGGATATTGAGGATGCTGTGAGTCGCATGCTGCCCTGGCAGTCGGAGGATGGAGATGTGGTATTCGGAGGTTGGGCACGCATGGCTTTGCCCATAGCCAGCTTTGCTGTGGTGGAGGTAGCCAAGCCACATTTGGGCGAGAAAAAACCATCTAGAGTTAGGGCAGATGTCGGTGTGACGCTATCGGTACGCCGCGAGATCAAAGAGGAGTGGGAGAATCTTCGTAAGCACGATGTGTGCTTCCTGATAACGGTTAAGCCAACCCAACCATTTGGCACTAAGTACAATCCGCGAGAGCCCTTCATACCCCAAGTGGGATTGGTCAGTGTGCGAGGCTGTGAAGTGGAGGGCATGCTAGATGCCAATGGGCGTGTTATCGAGGATGGCCCAGAACCGCGTCCCCAACTGTCGGGTGAGCAGCGCACATATCGGGTGTGGTTGGACTCGAATCAGTATCGTCTCGATATGGATGAGCTTCAGGATGTGAGTAATAAAATCCAAAATATGATCCACTCTATTCAAAACCTCTTATTTAAAGGGTGCCGACGATGTCTACGAAAGCTTCAACATTCTGATGCGTCGCAAGCCTAAGGAGAATAATTTCAAGGCCGTTTTGGAAACCATTCGTCATTTGATGAACACTGAGTGTGTGGTGCCGCCTTGGTTGCATGATATACTTCTGGGATACGGTGATCCAGGGGCAGCACATTACAGCAATATGCCCAATCAGGAGCGAAGCCTCGAATTTAATGATACATTTTTGGATTACGATCACCTAAAGGCCAGTTTTCCTGGCTATCAACTGAAATGTGAATTGGCGGAGGACAAGCGAATTCCGCCATATCGTTTGATCTTTGAAGATGTGCCTGAACAACGTGACAGCGATATGGAGGACGAAGAGAATCAAACAGAACTGACGACCGTAAGCAAATCTATCATTGTGCAGCCTTACAATTATGAGGCTAGAGGACCATATCCAAGCGATAAGCCCAAGCAGTAAGTATAGAGAACTTTGAAGAAATATTTTAATTAGAGGGTGTTCGAAAATTACAGAGCTGCAATCCGGCTTTGGGTCCGGAACACCAATTTTTTTAAACGATAATCTTCTTTAAAAAAAAACTTTTTCTCACCAACCACCAACTTTGAAGCGAAATAATTGCAAGCGTTCGCATTAAATATTGTATTTATAAATTGTAAATATTGATAAAAGTATTAGAGTTCTTGGGAAGGGGCGTTCCCTTTCGAAGAGCATTTCAGCCACTCAGTTATTACTTACATTTTAGACAGATGTCGATAGAAGTTATGCACTACTTTAGAAAATCGAAGAACAAAGCAGACTAAAATTGTTGCTGTACAAACATCCAAATGTTTGTTAATGGAATAAAAGTATACATATTGAAGCTTCAAAATATATAAGCAATGTGGTTTTACAGTGGTTTGTTTGTTCTTGGCAGTGGCTTGCCTACTCCAGCCTTTGCTTCTTGCATTTATTCTTTGGTCAAAAAAGTGGGATAAACAGTCTTTTTGGTATTTAGCGCTTAGCTAAACTTAAAATTTGTTCCATTTTCTTAAATATAAGAAAAATAGTATATTTTAAAATATGTAATATATATTAAACATTTTAACTAAAATTGGTAAATCCGCAACGGCAAATAGGTTTCTTAAATTTGACAGAACATATTTTCTTAATAATTCGGTTTTCCAAACTAGCTTTAAAAACAGAGGTTCTTATGCACTTTAATCTGATAAAAAATACCTTTTGATTACAACTTTTTTTTTTTTTTTAATATTAATGGCAAAGTGTGTAACGTCGGCGTTAGTTAAGAGTTAACTATTTTAAAATATTTTGTAACAAATCACTGTCGCTTGATAACTGTTTTTGGAAGAATATTTTATCCATCAAATCAACATATACTGCATCGAAAATGTTACAAAAAACGCGAAAAATATCAAAATATATATTTTGTTTTCTATTTTTATACATCAAAAAATTTAAATTAATTAAAGTTCGATATTTTTATACCCTTGGAAGGGTATATTAAAATTGTCCGGATGTTTGTAACGCACAGAAGGAAGCATCTCCGACCACATAAAGTATATATATTCTTGATCAGCGTGACGAGCTGAGTTGATATAGCCTGTCCGTCCGTCCGTCCGTCTGTCCGTCTGTCCGTCCGTCTGTTTCTATGCTATCTCCTCCGTCAGTTTTAAAGCTATCGTAACCAAACTTTGCACGAAGTCTTTTGGTACAAATACGCTGCACATTTGTCGGAACCGGCCGATCGGATGACTATAGCATATAGCTGCCATAGGAACGATCGGTTGAAAAAGTAGTTTTAGTGAGAAAAACTTTTTTGTTTTCAATGCTATCGCTACCAAACCTCGTATTTATAAGTTTTTTATGTTTTCACATAATTTCAGCAAGTTTTATGCAAATCGGGCAACTATATAGTATAGCCGCCATACAAAAAGATAGATCTGAAAAAAGTTTTAGTATGAAAAACTTTTTGGTTTTCAATGCTATCGCTCCCAAACTCGTTACTGATCAATATGATATGCTAACACATAATTCTGTTAAGTCTGATCCAAATCGGATGACTATAGCATATAGCTGCCATAGGAATGATCGGTCGAAAAATAGTTTTAGTGAGAAAAACTTTTTGTTTTCAATGGTAGCGTGTTTGTACGTTTCCAGTTATAAATATTATCTGTCTCAACACAATTTTAGAGAGTTTGATCAAAATCGGATGAATATATCGTATAGCTGCCATAAAAAACTGGCAGAAATATATCATGCTCCAAGGGTATATAAACTTCGGTCGAGCCGAAGTTAGCTTTCCTATTTTTTATTTTTATATTGATTAATTCTTTAGTTTCGGCCGAGGAACATTTAATAAAAATCCAGTCAATGTTTTGCAACAATTTGACGAGCAGGCTCTCTCGCAATGAGAGTCAGCAACACAAAATGTGTGGGTATGGCCTCTAAATATTCGAAATAAGTTTGAAAATTCAAATCGACTCGCCCCCGACCAGCTCTTCACTCTCTCATTAAAAATGCCTACACAGCATGAGTGTGCTTCATAGTTACTCTTCTATGCAAAAATTACATTGCTTAATCTATTTTTAAACTTGAAAACATTTTTCTTTCTGAAAATTTAAATCGCGCGCCCATCACACACCCCAATCAGCTGTTCACTTTTTGAGAGAAATATGGCGACCCAGCAGTGAGCTTCTATATTAGATTTTCTTTGTCTTAGCCTTGGCCTCCAAAAGCCTCTTAACTTCCAAATTGGCCCGAATCGGAGCTCCTATAAGATTGATTAGTTTAGCCGACCTGGCATCCGAACAAGCAACACAATTTATTCATGGCAAAATTTATAAACGTATTAAGTTTCCACTTTTGTTTGATCAAAAAAGTCGTCTTTCAAAGGAATCGTGTCAATAGCAGCTACCTTCCTGTTCTTGTCTCTACCATATTTCTTCCGTGTGGCCTGTGTAGTGAGCTTCCCAGCTCTTTAGTTGGATTTCTCAAGTATTCTCCAGTAGAGACGACCAAATCCTCTTCCCAACATACAACGTGACAAGGCTGGCGAGGCAGCGGCTACCAATTAGGGATTGTACCGCAAGTAGAGACCACCCTCCATTAGGGCGAGTTCGGCAATAAATAGAGTCAAGGACTTCAGCTTCTTGGACACTTGACACACTAACGCAAATGCATTGATGAACACATTGACAGTTGGTATGCACCAGTGGCGTAGCCAGGGGGGGGCTTTTGGTGTAAAGGCGTCGTCTAACTGCAACATTACCATAATTGGCACATTGTGAGGCACATTACCATTAAATATGGCATCGCGATGGGTTTTGAAGTCCATCCTTCTCATTGACGTTGCGATATATTGGATAACTAGCCATTTTTTTTGATTTGATTTTCCTCTGCATTTCTTGAGTTGGCATTGATTTGATTTTATTTCATTTCAATAATAATTTGACCAGATTTTCTAATAATTAGAAATAAGCAGTAAAAAGCTTCTCTGTTGAACGAAATCGCTAGTCCAAATGGCAAAAAATCAGTTCATTTTTTTTTTAATTATTCCAAACAATCAACTAGATCGGTCATATAACTTATATAAGATGGTTGCGCGCGGCTACGCCTGAGGTGGTCTATACGCTAGCTCCCATATTGGCATACTTTTCCAGCAACAGTAATCTTGTCTTCGAAGGCTGCAATTGTGGCTGGCTTGTCCCTGTATACGAGAGACTTAACGAGCCACACAAAAAATAATCTAGTACCAAACTCGTCCCTCAATGGGTTCATCGTTTTGCTTGCCATGTGGCACTGTTTTATTAAAACCACATGTCAACCAAGCCCAATTCTTGAAATTTGGTCCAAAAAGTGCAAGTGCAGCAGTGCATTTTTCAGGATGCATTGGCAGCTCTTGATCAACCTCTGGCTCTGCTCTTCCGACCAAATGTGTGAATTCTGTTTGTAGATGTATCCATTGAGCCAAAAATGAGCTTCGTCGCTGAAGACAATTTTTCGATCAAAATATATATCTCTCAGAGCACGAATTTTGATAATAAAATTCAATGATTTGCAAGCTCTGTTCGTTTGTTAGTCTATTCATGGTGGAATGGGAAACCTTACTGAGCATTTTTGGCGTTGCCATATGTTACGAATCTCGCGCGGGGATAAACCGAAACGAATATCGTATACGTTCAAGCAAAAGATTTATTGATATTATAGATGACGCATGTGAAACAAAAAACGATTGTTTTGGGAGCTGACATTGGATGCAAAAATTTGTGCTTCTCGCTGCCTGTACGAGGAAACATATATTGAGAATTTAGCTATACGTTTTCTAAGTTAGCTATACGACTGAGAGCAGAAGTTTATAGATATTACAGATGACACATGAGACGCAAAGAACGATTTTTCTTGGGAGCTGACATTGGATCCCACAAAAAATAGTTTGTATGAGATGCGGTATCTATACATATATGAAGTGTCTTTGGTTCAAGTCATTCATATTGGCCTTAAGCTTTTTTTAACTGTATAGGAAACGGACAAGCAACTTACGTACGTTTCCCTTGATATAAATGTAATCGAAATATAGATATCGGCCAAGTCAGGTACCGCAACCGATACCGAAAATTGTTTCCCTACCAAAAAGTGAAGCGAAAATAAAGCAACTCAAACCAGATCTGATTTATTCCATCAACTACTGGCCAACAGCTAAAGAGCTACTTGATTCCGTGGCAAAATCCTTGGCATGTGCTCTGCTCGTTTCGGTGTGAGCCAGGCTGTTTATAACCGAAATAATCAAGAAGAAGCAATGCAAATACAAATCTATCGGCAAATACAAATTTCAATATGATTTTGTTCCTTAGTGCGTTCCTTATCCTAGATTTCTAACATTAACTTAATCCCACTAATTAAACATTATTCTCTTACAGAAACTGCATTCGCTTCACGCCCACACAAATCGAGGCCATTCGTGCCGGCATGCAGCCGGGCCTTACGCTAGTAGTGGGTCCACCGGGTACCGGTAAGACCGATGTAGCCGTACAGATTATCTCCAACATCTATCACAATCAACCACAGCAGCGCACTCTGATTGTAACCCATTCCAATCAGGCTCTAAATCAACTGTTTGAGAAGATCATGGCCCTGGATATTGATGAGCGCCATCTGTTGCGCCTTGGTCACGGCGAGGAGGCGCTAGAGACCGAAAAGGATTATAGTCGCTATGGACGTGTCAATTATGTGCTGGCCAAGCGTATGGACTTGCTTAATCAAGTGCAACGTTTGCAGGAGGCCCTCGGGGTACAGGGTGACAATGCCTACACCTGTGAGACAGCTGGCTATTTCTATCTTTATAATGTAATGGCACGCTGGGAGAAGTTTCAGAGTCAGATGTCGGGGCACAGAGAGGAAGACCAGCTGGATAAGCTCTTTGAGTCCGAATTTCCATTTGGCAAATTCTTTGCGGATGCCCCACAGCCTCTGTTCAAGGCTGGTGCTAGCTATGATGAACTTATGGTTACAGCCGAGTCCAATTTCCGATATATTTCGGATATTTTCAACGAGCTGGAGGAGTTCCGCGCCTTTGAGTTGCTACGCACTGGACTGGATCGCTCCAAGTATTTGCTGGTGAAGGAGGCCAAAATAATTGCCATGACATGCACACATGCGGCACTTAAACGCAAGGAGCTGGTCAATCTGGGTTTCCGCTATGACAATATCTTAATGGAAGAGTCGGCACAGATATTGGAGATTGAGACTTTTATACCGTTATTGTTGCAAAATCCACTGGATGGTTTGAATCGCCTAAAACGTTGGATAATGATCGGTGATCATCATCAGCTGCCGCCCGTGATCAAGAACATGGCCTTTCAGAAGTATTCCAATATGGAGCAGAGTCTATTCACTCGACTGGTGCGTTTGGGTGTGCCCACAGTGGATTTGGATGGTCAGGGTCGTGCTCGGGCTAGCATTTGTTCGCTGTACAAGTGGCGTTACAAGAAACTTGAGGATCTGGAGCATATATTTGAGCGCGATGAGTATAAGATGGCAAATGCTGGGTTGGCTTATGACTATCAGCTGATCAATGTGGAGGACTTTAAGGGTGTGGGCGAAAGTGAACCTAACCCATACTTTTATCAGGTGAGTGGCAGAATGGATATTTTTAATAGTCATTAGGTGCCAAATCTGGGATGTAATACGGATGACCCATTAGTTCACTGTTTGGAGAGCTCAAAAACTAACCTTTGTTAAGGCGAATCTGAGTGTTCCATGTTGCGGTTAGCGTGTTCTAATGTTCAGCTTAATATTTAAACGTCAGTGAAGTTCTAAATGAATTATCGATAAAATAATAGGTAGGCAAAAGCTGATCAATTTTTTATGTGGTTTTTGCTGAGGCAATGTGCAATGAGAAGGCTATTTGATTCAAAAGTTTTTCTATCTTTCTTTCCAACAAAAACAATAACAAAACCAAAACAACTGATTCGGTCGACACGCATCGATCGGCTGTTGATGCTGATCAAGAATATACTTAATAGGGTAGGGGATTATTCCTTCTGGCTAATACATGCATTTGGACAAACTTACTATTAGGGATGCTGAAAATAATATCGATATATCGATAATTTGGTTTAAAACCCGATATATCATTATTGTTGGTTTCGGCCACAAAATGTGAGGTTCACTGAGTGCATTCCTTTGGATATTAGCCTCAACCTAAAAAATGTAAGCTCTTTATGAAATCAACCATACCCTTAACCATACCCATTATTATTGTATTTTTGGACCTGTGATCACTGACAGCTCTCTCCTTTGCGATCTTAGCTCTGCTAAACCTGTCTATACACCGAGAACCCGGTTGTGTACTTGGGTTTTGTTTCATAAATTACACAGGCCAACAAAATGACCAACTTTGTGAGGTGCAGCTCTGTTGATTTAAAAATATGATAGGTTTATGCTCACTGATTCCAAAACTGGGTTGCGTTTAGCTCAATAACACTTTAGCTTTCATTTTAATAAGTGTAAATTTCTTCCACGAAAGATATTCCACAAACAGTTGAGTTACGGAATTGTTGAGTTGATGAATTTTCAACACGTATAATTGTGAACAACCCCTTTTTGACAACACGCCTGTTGAACTGTAAATTGGCTCCTGTACCAGTGTCACGTTGCACAGAATACGTAGGTGTAACGCAGATAAACCTTTCAGGGAAGTCACAAAAAACCAAGTTACTATCTTTTGGTTAACGCATTTATGACGTCAGGTCATGTTGCGATAACAAATTTGAAACTGCAATTGCTTCAAATACTAGATTAAAAAAATTAATGTCCCAAACTGATCATAGGCCTTAACCTCTACGCCATTGCCGACAAGTTTTAGTATGAAGCTAAATGTGAATAGTGACTCACAAATCTGCTTTGTTTTTGAAAATAATCAAAATAATCTTGAAAAGTAGTCGAATTATTTTTTGATTATTTTTGATTATATCAGTTATCAACTCCACAGCTATCTAAACGGACGCTGTGCCTTTTTTCTGCAGAGATTAAAACCGTAACCGAAACCGTAACCCGTAACCGCTTAAAACACTTTAAAATTTGAAACCGAAACCGTAACCATAACCGAAAACATTTTTTTTTTATAACCGTAACCGTATAACCTTTATTTACATAACCGGTTATCAGTACCGTAACCGAAACAAATATATGGGTTAATTTCGGTTTTTCCTCTACTAGTAAAAATTTCGATTTTCCTACAATGAACATTTTACATACATATGAATTTATTCACTAAAATTGGCTGCTTATTTATTATGCGCCGCACTGTTGCTAATGGGCTGGCATAAGTTCGAAGTGCCTGGAAAATATCTTAAATACATTGGTGCTAAACAGTCATATAGCATTGAGGAGGAAGAAAATTTTATTGAGCTTTACCATTATACACATGTCATTGATTGATTAAGCTAAGTACTCAGACGCAGACAAATTTGTCGGAGCGGAAATTGTTTGATAATTTCCAGAGCCAAAAATTAACTGTTGTTTGTTTAAAAAATTGGCGGGCTAATTTAAATTAAATAATAGAGTTTATAAAATTAATAATAGAAGTCACTAGGGAAAATTTAGAGGTCATAGGCAATGCCATGGCATTTTCATGGATGCATTTTTGTAGGGTTGGAGGTGTAAGCAGTGTCCTTTCTTTTAGCCTGCGGGAGCAGAACTTGACCACTTAGACATACTGCTATATCGACAACCAAAAACGCATCGGAAGATTAGAATTAGCTCATTAAACCAGAGGCAATATTCATAGCCACAGCCAGCTCCATGGACTGGAGGCGGATCGTACTCGCCGGGCGTATTAGTTTAATACAGATGTACAGGGAGCAACGGAAGCTCAGTAAACCGGAGGAGACATTACCATAATAGGCTGTGGAGACTGCAAAGGCTTAGGGCTGTTTGTCCGTAGGCTGTGTCGGCTACGGAGGTTTGGACTCGGGTGGAGTGTATACATTGGGTAAATGACATACCAGCCATTACAACTTTAGAAGCATACCGAAAAAGATCCTAAGCTATGTATGTAATTAAATGGGCTCTGACAAATTTGTCAGCATTTGAGTAACTAGCCTTAATAATAAGAAAAACTATGCTAGCTATTTATATGCATAGCTACTTTGCAACCACTTCTAGCTATTTCTAGCTATTTTTAATGCCGATCGAGCTTGCTAAGCCAGCAAAAAGTTGGCAGAACAGATCTTGTCATCTGTGTTTTGATTCTTGATAAGTTTGCTTGTAAATATTGTTAACAATGTGCGCGATGACAAGGGCTAAATCCAGCATTTTACCGGGAACTGTTTTCTTATGATATAGAAAAAAAACATAACATAAATAACAAACAGAACAAACATAACATAAAGAACACGCAAAAATGTTTGTAAAATAAAATGTTTTTGTGTCAGATATTACATACGTTGACCAGTGTATATTTATCTAATTAATTAAACTTAGCACGATACTTCTGTGAATGAAGTAGTTTCTTATCTTTTGGTTAAAACTTATGTTAATTTTTAAAATAGGCGGAAATAAAGGTGGAAATTCTGTATAAGAAATTTGAGCTTAGTATATTTACTCAATAAATGAGATTCCAAATGGGGCCGCTTTTGGCTGCAAGATTTGTTAAAGTGATATTTCATACTAATAACCGTAACCGTAACCAAAACCCGAAACAGAATTAGCTTAATAACCGTAACCAGTACCGTAACCGATATCCCACAACCGTAATATAACCGTAACCGGAAAAAAGCGATCGGCCAAAACAGTAACCGTAACCCAAACCGTTATTCTTGTTCTTGTTGTGTAGTCTCTAAGGAGCCCCTTATAGCCAGTTGTTCTGCCAATCTTTTTAAGGGAAACGGCAAACTGATTCCAGAGCAGAACATCTACATCTAAAAGACAATTCTCACACGTTTTCTTAAATTCAATTTAATTTTCCATTCACAGAATCTGGCAGAGGCCGAGTACATAGTCGGCGTTTATATGTATATGCGCCTATTGGGCTATCCAGCAGCCAAGATTTCAATACTCACCACGTACAATGGCCAGAAGCATCTCATACGTGATGTTATCAATGCTCGTTGCGGTAACAATCCTCTCATCGGTTGGCCACACAAGATCACTACCGTGGACAAGTATCAGGGACAACAGAATGACTATATACTAATCTCCCTGGTGCGCACCAAGGCGGTGGGTCATCTACGCGATGTGCGTCGTCTGGTCGTGGCCATGAGTCGAGCTCGTCTTGGTCTCTATGTATTTGGACGCGTTTCGCTGTTCAAGAATTGTCTGGAATTGCAGCAGACCTTCAAGCTGGTGAGTGTTTTGTCTCTACTGAAATTCCTTTAATACCGAATAACCCCTTAAATACTTGCAGCTAATGCAGCGTCCTCTAAAACCCAGCCTGGTACCAGCAGAAAACTATCCCACAAAACGTTTGGCCAGCGAACCGGTATCCCAGCAGGACAGCAAGGTTATTGAAAACATGTCCGAAATGGCGCAGTTTGTCTATGAGTTGTACATGTCCAAAATGGAAGCTCTAAAGGGTAGTCTACCCAGTGCAGCCGAGTTGAGGGCCATGCGCAGTCAGTTGCCCCAGGAGGAGGACGAGGAGGAGGAAGAAGAACAGAACCAGAACGATGAGGAGACTGTGGCCCAGGATGAACCACCACAAAAACGCTTGACCAAGGAAAAGAAGAAGACCACCGAAGCTTTCAAACCTACCCCCATTCACAATGAGATCGATGTGGATGAGGTGGAAATGGATCAAGTTGAACCAATTCAAGAGGCAACTGAAACCAACACTGAACAAACAAGTGTTGAGGCCGATCAATAATTTTATTTTCATAAGCGATAATTAAAAACACAATTCCACACACATTGTTGTTTACTTCTTGGGCGCCGTTATACCCTCCAGTTGGGCCTTCAACTGGGCATTTGTCTTTTTCAGGAACGTTATTTCTTCTGTAAACTTTTTCTCCTCGGACACACGCAATTCGGCATTGCGACGTTCGGCCTGCTCTTGTTTCAATTTCATATCAGCTATTATCTCCTCCAGCGCCTCCTTGTCCAGCTCTAGAGTCTTGACACGATCACGCAGCATTTCCTTCTCTTCGTGGGCCTGCAAAGCCTTTCGCATGCCAAAGGCCACCGAGCTGCAGTACAATGTCTCATAGGCCTCCATAGACATGGCTATCTCATCGCGTATGCGCAGCAATAGAAGTCCACGCTCCGAACAATTGATGGTCACCTGGCGTATGATCTCATCTGCCAGAATGGCGGGAATTAAGCTTGAATATGGATTAGCAGTCGCCTTACTTACCAAAGCATTGAGAGTAAAGCTCACGACGCACTGGACAGATGCCCGTCTCGCGTGCCTGTGTCTGTTGCAAGCGTGTATCCAGCATTTCCTGCAAATTGATCACATCCTGGCGCGTGGCCGGAGTGCTGGACACCGATTGCTGCCACAACTGTCCATCCTCTTCCCAGCAACGTGGCGGCAATATAGAATTCAATATCTCCTCCGTTTCCTTTTTAGTGTCCAACAAAGCCCCAGCCGTTTGTGGTCTTTTCATTTCAAGCTCCGTCAACGGAGCTCCCTTCTTATCCGGATGCTTAACCACCAGCACGGGATTGTTGTAGCGTACCAGCGTTTGGAACTGGCCCACACTGGTTATCTCTAGTTCATCCATTTTGTTTAATTCAATTTTTACTCTAGTCTAAATAATCGGAACTGGCTGTTGTTATTGTTGTTGTGTATGCCGGGTGGTTGGATTGTGTGTTCAACGATTTGTTTGTTCTGACGGAAATATCGGAAATGCCTTTGTTGGGGAAAATGTTTTAAGGCAAAGGAGTTTGAGTTTGTTATTCTCCATGCGGTGCCCAGCAACGTACACCAGACTAGGAATTGTTTACTCGACACTGGAAACCAAATATCTACAGGTTAATGAAAAAGTTCTTAGCTGGCTTCAGGTATAATGATATGGGTTAAAACTAAATCCGTATATTAAAAACAATCGTTCAGAAATCGTGCGACATTCGGTTAAATTAGGTTTCGCCGAATTAAGTCTTAGCGATGCCGGATTGATGTAGCCCTAATGTCGACAATTTTACACAGAGAAATATCCGTTCACGTCATTTGTTAGGGAATCGAGCTAAGGACCTCGGACTTATCACGAAAGTCAGCATCCTAGCGCATGCTCATAAACCAGTACATCACAGTAAAGAATGTAGCCATAACCACGCAGTACTGACCCACTGAGCAAGCAAAAAGCCCAGTGGTGCAGATGGTGATACCGCTTAGGGATGCAACCAAACCGCTGACTTCAGCTGTTAAACCGAACCGACGTCGTTTTAAAATAGCCAAACTAAGCCGTCTTTAATAACACTAGTTTACAGCCAAAAAGACACATTTCTACTGAAAATTTTTTTAGTGTAGTTTGGAATGGTGATCTCAAAAATCGATTTCAAAAATTTTTTCATGGCTCCGTTTTTGAAATATGATTTTTTTTTTTTTCATTTTTTCAGTAGGTGCTCTTACATTTTAAGCCATATCTCACTTCGTAATTGTCAGACAGAGTCAAGCAAGATATGAATCGAAAGGTCACTGAACTGCCAGTAATCGCGTAGAACATTGTTTTTAAATCGGTTTTGTGGTTTGAATACAATAACCAAATATATAAGTCTTGCGGCATTTTTATTGAATTTTCAATTGTTCATAAAATTGGTTATAATAATGCGATTTAAGTCAAATATGCGCCGTTTTGTTCGATGACGAGTTCCCAACGAGATGCCAACTTCATAATGCCCCTCTTATAGAAGCTCGCTTCCCTATTGGCAAAAAACTCGGAGAGCCAATTTTCACAGGACTCTCTTGTGGCCAACTTCCGACTACCAAGCTCGTTCGCCATGGACAGAAATAGGTGGTAATCACTTGGTGCGAGATCCGGACTTTACGGTGGATGTAAAAAAACCTCCCATCCGAGCTCCCGGAGCTTCTGGCGCGTCACCAAAGATGTGTGTGGCCTGGCGTTGTCCTGATGGAAGACAATTCGGCCTCTGTTGATCAAAGATGGCCTCTTCTGCATGAGTGCTGCATTCAAGCGGTCCAGTTGTTGGCAGTACAGGTCCGAATTGAGCGTTTGGCCATAGGGGAGCAGCTCATAGTGGATGATTCCCTGCCAATCCCACCAAACACACAGAAGAACCTTCCTGGCCGTCAATCCAGGCTTGGCCACCGTCTGGGCAGCTTCACCGCTTTTCGACCACGACCGTTTGCGCTTCACGTTGTCGTAAGTGACCCACTTTTCATCGCCAGTCACCATCCGCTTCAAAAACGGGTCGATTTTGTTGCGATTCAGAAGCGATTCGCATGCATCCATACGGGCAAAAATGTTTTTTTGCGTCAAGTCGTGTGGCACCCATACATCGAGCTTCTTTTTGAATCCAAGCTTCTTCAAATGGTTTATAACGGTTTGATGACTCATGCCCAGCTCTTGGCCGATGCTACGGCTGCTACTATGCCGGTCTCTTTCGATCAATTCAGCGATTTTATCGCAATTTTCGACGACAGGCCTTCCGGACCGCGGCGCATCTTCGATCACCTCTGCACCAGAACGAAAACGTTGAAACCATCGTTGTGCGGTGGAAATGGAAACTGTATCGGGTCCATAAACTGCACAAATTTTATTGGCAGCATGAGATGCATTTTTGCCTTTATCGTAGTAGTACTGTAAAATATGCCGTATTTTCTCTTTATTTTGCTCCATGTTTGCGACGCTATAACTCACGAACGACTAAAAACAAACAACAATAAATCAAACACGTGTTAGCGCGTGAAAAGAGCTTTCTAAAAAGCTCTAGCGTGAACCGATGCGACGAATACAACTAGAACTACGCGCTTGCAAAGACAAGCTTGCGGAAATACCGCAAGACTTTTTTGACAATATATTTAAAAAAATCGATTTTTTTGCTTGAAAATAAGAGAAATTTCATTTTTGAACGACTGGAAAAAATATAAAAAAATCCAAAAAAATTATTTTTATTTTTTGTACTTAAGAATCCCACTTCTACAAAGAAAACCAGATAACGATTATCAAAATCTATAAACAAACACGGGAGCTGTGTAAAGTTTAGTGCAAAAAATTTTCAACCAAAACACAAAAAAAGAAGAAAAATGTAAAAGTTTATCTTTTTGTAAACACACTAAATTCTCAAATTTGACTGTTAGTTCCTCTACTTAATTTGATCCATCTACGGTACGTGTGTCACGATTTTCCTCACCAATACCTTATTGTCTTCGTAAAAGTGTGATTCTTAAGAAGAAAAAATAAAAATAATTATTTTTGATTTTTTTACATTTTTCCTAGGCGTTTAAAAATTAAATTTCTTGCACTTTCGAGCAAAAAATTGAGTTTTTTGAAATATATATTTGATCGTTGAATCCAAAGTACTTACCAGATTTTAAAACAATGTTCTACGAGATTATTGGCAGCTGAATTACGTTTCGATTCATATCCTGCTTGACTCTATCTGAGCTTTGGCTTAAAACGTGAGAGTACCTACCGAAAAAATTAAAAAAATTTATATTTTAAAAACGGAGCCATAAAAAAAATTTTCGCGATCACCATTCCAAATTACACTAAAATAATTTTTCAGTTGAAATGGGTCATTTATTTTTTTATTTTTGTAAAATTGTAAGCCATTTTAAAACATGAGATCCCTCTGACCTATTAATATACTCTTTCCTTGGAAGTTGGACTTAATATTCTTTTTTAACTTTAGCGATAAGAATATTTATATGTACTATATTTAACCCTTGTGGCAGACAATTTAACCGAAACATGCACTCTTTTCCTTTTGGACGAAGACCGATTACACAGGCTTACAAGCTTTTGGACCAGAGAAGATAGCAAACGTGCCTTAAAAATAGCCCCCAAAAATATAGCCCCCATAATGATTGCCAAGAAAAGTTTGTGGGGGGAAACTTTTTATAAGTTTGTGCTGTGATTTTTTATACCCTGTTCTCATTAAAAATGGGAAAAACGGGATCATGAAGTAATGCAAGTGTATGTAACAGCCAGAAGGAAGCACCTCCGATCCCATAAAGCATATATATTCTTGATCAGCATCAACAGCCGAGTCGATTTAGCCATGTCCGTCTGTCTGTCTGTATGAACGCGTCGATCTCAGAGACTGTAACAGATAGAGCCACAATTTTTGGCATGTATGTAGGTGTATACTGTACCCACATCGAGTTTGTTTCAGATTTGGAAAATTCCTCCTCCTTCTTCTCCTTAAGCTTGAACCTAGTGACTTAATATAATGTATATTCAGTAAGGCCCAATATCTGTATATTCTGTATACCACTATTAGATCCGAGCAAAAACATCGAAGGTATGCAAGTACGCCTCCCCATTTATTTAAATAAATTTTAAAATAAAAGGAGTTCAAAGCTATAGGAACCACATTACTTGGAACCAGGGCATAATACCGGAACCGTTAACCGAAATAAACCGTTTCAAATCGCGTACCGGAACCGGAATCGAAACAATTTTTTTTTGGAACCGAAAACCGTTTACCGTTATTATTGGAACCGATATAACCGGAACGAAACCGAAACGTTGGTACCGGTACAGTTTCGGGTTTTTTACCTTTGCAGAGCGCATCGTAGTTTTAGTCACACATTTCTAATGCAAAAAAGCAATCATAAAACGACCTCTATACGATGCCAGATTTTCTTTCAACTTTTTAGGAGTCATAACATTTAAGCACCCATCGATTGCCCCACGCTTTGGAGCTCAACCTACAGGATACCAAAATATTTGCTGGCGGAAGACGTTTTGAACTCTTGCTCCAATTTTGCGGCTGCAGATAAGGACTTTCTTCTGAACCGCGAAATTGTACGCATACTAGAATCAGCGGGGGCGGACACAACTAAACTTAAAGCCGAAAACCTAGTTTTGGGCGATTTTTATTCCATTTGGATTCACTGCAAATTGGAAATATCAAAAAATTCGTTCTCTTTTGCGAAATCGTTTTTTCAGGAAATTGAAAAGCGAGAGAAATACCTTTTTGAAAACAATGCTTTTCTAACGTAAAGCTAAGTACTGAGCAAAAAAATACTTGTATCGATCTATTACATAATATTTTTGCACAAATTTTGTCGTTTGCTGATCAATCACGGCTTAATGAACTGCAGTTCAATTTCTGGTTCATTTGAATGCGCCGACGAAGTTGGGGCATAATGATTATGGTTCTTGGTAATAATCCTCTACAAAGTTCTCAGAATTATTCGCGATTTCAAAAGTCGTTCTTTCTGTTCCAGCTACGCAGGTAAGCGTGCAACGCCTATTCTCTGGCGTTAAATATATAATGAATCCGCAAAGAAGTTGCACGGACTCAAATACTCACTGCGAGCAAATCATTAAATTCGAAAACTAGTAATACAGAATATAATATTTATGAGCATGTAATGTAATCATTTGATCTTACGTGTTAACTACATAAAAAATGAAGGCTATATAATTTTATTTTAAATATGAAACCATTCATTTATGTGTTGAATTTTGATTCGTTTTATTAAACAGGAATAAAATGATTTAGATTTAACTCAGAATTTAGTTTTTTCAGTATTAAAAATAACTATTACTTATATCGGTACGTGTGAGAAGCTTGGCTTGGCCCCGTTTGAGGAGCTGTCAGCCAATTTTACATTTACCGGTACGTACCGGTATACCGAAATAAAAATGCGGGTACCGTATCGAAACCGAAAACCGAATTTAATTGAAAACCGAAATGGAACCTTTAACCGAAACATTCATTTCGGGACGTACTGGTATCGGAACCGGAACCGAAATTCGTTTTGGGATTATGCCCTGCTTGGAACAGGGTATTTTGCTGTCGGGGCACTCGACCGCAACAATCTTACTTGTTTTAAGATTGACTTACTACTTGGGGCATTTACCAAGCACGACTAGAGCTAGAAGTTATGGATTGTTTCAGCAGCTGCATAATCAGGGAATCAAACCAAATCGAATTTCGGTTCCGGTTCCGGTTTGATTCCCTTCATTTCCTTTTATACAGATCTGGACACGTGCTATTAATCCAAATAACGTAATAGGGATGGGAGTTAGAAGACTGAGGTTTAGTAGTTCCCAAGCATTTTGTTGGATCCCTACTTATTTTGATAGATGTCGATGTTTTAGCAAAAAATATATTTTTTTAGTTTCGGAAATGACTTATGGGATGGACTTGTGGCTGTGAAATGCCCAATACTCATATACTCATACTAAAAATAGACAAACAAAAAACTTGTGCTTCTGCAATTTCAGCGCGCCTCGAAAAATCGATGGAATGCCGTAAGACGGGATGGGATAAAATTTGATATGTGAAATCAAATGAAGTCGATCTCTAAAACATGTCACTTACTACATTTACCATGCCCATTTTCCTTCCCTTCTAGCTTTTTCAAGACAGTTTCCCAAAGATTTCCCCTGAGATAACTAAAAAGAGACGTTTTAATCAGAAGAGAAATATATCTGTTTAGAAAAAAAATATTCTCTTTGGGGTCGATAACAATGTCATATACTTAAATAAATAGTTTCATTTTCATACATAATTAAAACGAGAAAGGCAAAGCTAACTTCGTCAGTACCGAAGTTTTCATACACTTGAAATAGCTTGTTTTAACGGTTAGCGACTTCGACCAAACTTTGCAGATCAGCTTAAAAACATTACATATTACCCATGACCGTGTTTGAGAGCAGTTATATTGAGAACAAAACAATTTTTCTTACTAAAACCCATTTTCCGAACGAACATTTGTATGGCAGCTACAAGAAGTAGTCATCCGATCCGGTCGGTTCCGACATATTAGCAGCGTGCAGTAAAAAGAAGACTCTGTGCAAAGTTTCAGCTCGATAGCTCCAAAACTTAGGGACTAGTTCGCGTAGAAAAAGACAGACAGACGGACGGACAAAGCTTAATCGACTCAGCTCGTCATGCTGATCAAGAATATATATACTTTATGTGGTCGGAGATGATTCGTTGCGATGCGTTGCAAACTTCTGGGCAAAATTATAATACACTTTTCAAGTGTATAAAAATAGAAAGAGAATACGTCGCTTGTCAAGAAAAAACTCCATTGTGACGTCACAGACTGATAATTTTGTATCTGTCGAAATTAAATCATATTAAAAGTAAACAAGCCAAATTCTTAAACAAAGACTTATCTGTCAATCGACGATACAGACTCTCAAAGTTATGCGCATGCGAAATAGAGTGAAGAAGAAGTGCTTGGACTACCTTGTATTCATTGTGTAATGGTTTCATATTGATACTAAAAATTTATTGAAATGGTAAATAAATATTCTTGGGAATATTGGCTTCGGGAATGCCAAACCATCCATTTTGCCGCTTTGAGGTAGTCTCTAATATACAATGTGGTAGTAAAAGTTTCTATAGGATCTTTTTGTACCTTCATAAAATCTTTCAGAAAATAATAAACAATATTCAAGATTTAAATTGTAATTAATTGATAATTATAAATGTGGACCGAATTTTTGCGGAACAAGTAATAATTTTAGGTCGCAGAAGGGACGGGATGGGATTAAATTAAAAATTGGAGTTCGACATCGAGGCGGGGTAGTCTTAAATTCGGGACTGGTTATATGCAATAATTAATGTTTGTTAACATTTTATTCTTTTTAAAAAGTAAATTGGAAATAGATTTGGATTTAAAATTAAAAGAGAAAATTGAATTCAAAGGTTAAAATCAGGGATCGTAACAGTTATAATTTTTAAAATAAAAATTATTTTTAACAGTTATTTTTATTATAAAAATTGAAATAACACTTATTTTTAATTTTTATTAGTAAAAATTGAAAATAAGGGTTATTTTTCAATTTTTATTTAAAAATTGAAAATAAAAATTGATTTGAAATATCTTTTAAACCAGGCGCTGCATTTTAGAAGTAGACATATATCTGTGATCTATGTTTCAATACCTTTCCATTGATACATCACATGTCCTTGAAGGATCAATATTAAGGATACCAAAATTTTTTATTCATTCAGTGCTTCTTTTTATACATATCGCTCACTTACTTTAAGTCTCTCATAACTCAAACACGTAAGAAAAGTTGGTCAAGCTCTGCAAAATTTAAAAGTTGTTCAGTGTTTCAGTCCCAGAGTTTATGTATGCAAGAAATTTTGACAACACTGCAGATGCAAACTGTAAACCGAACCAAAATAAACCAAACCGCTAATTCGTGCTCATAAACCGAACTAAACCGGTGTCGTATTAAGCAGCAAAACCCAAACGAAAACTGCACACTTAAAGAAGAATTTTGAAGAAGTTTTGAAAAAAGGATCTCTTCGTGATTACCTCGGAAAACATATCACCTTTTAACCGGTGACGAGCTATGATGAACACTTTTCACTTTTGAACTAGTTAAGCCGGCTGGTTCGGCTTGCTTTATAGTACCATCCTACACAACAAGTTTTCAGTTCATAGCTCAAGCCATTTTTAAGCAATGACTCTGAAGCAAGGCTGAAAACCTGTGAAATTCTGTAAAAGGTTCGGCTTGGAAAGGTAAATTCAATAGAAACAGAAATATTAAACACGTATATTTAATGTTTGCAAATTGCGAAATAGATACATAGAGTACATCTTAAAATCCAGTCCTATTTCTCGTTCGAGCTGCGCTCCTTACCAGCACATTTGTGAAAAGTATCTAAAAACCAAAAATGCAATGACAATGAATTTTTCAGCATGCTTTATCGCATTCTTTATTCAGTTTTATGAACAGTATTTTTTTATAGAATATGAGGACAAGTTGCACCTCAAGTCAGACATGACCAATTTTAAAGCAGAAAATGCCCTCTCAACTGACACTTGGGTTGCTGGCACGCAATGGATCACTTTCGCCAATTGATACCGAGGATACATGAACTTTTTTGTCCTCCCAATACTTCATGATATTCTCTCTTATATCAATTGGATTGGGGAGTATGCGCCTATTTCGTTATTGGGTCATTCTTTTATAAACCGAACAGTTAAAAAAATTTTTATTTTTCATTTTAATAAAAAAAAATCCGAAATTAGATCTCAACATGCCCATCATAACGTAATTTGCGGTTTTGCACAAAATTTTTTGTTAATTTTATAAACAATTTCAAAAATCGTCAAAAACGGAAAAATGGAAAAAAAGGGTTTTTTAAAAACGTGATATCTCAGGTTTGGTTTATCGGACAGGTATCAAATTGATACTGGTGAAAAGTATTTTACTGTAGCTACTCAAATAATAGTTTTATAGATTTTTAAATTATTTAATAATATTAAGTAATTGTTGCTAAAAATTATTTATAATTTTTTCTCAGTGTTAACCACCATGATATAGCTTCTCAGCATAAACAATTTATTGTCCTAAACGTAACTTAAATTTTGGTGTTTTCAAAAAGATGGAGACTTTTTTAGTTTAAAAGTTATGAATTTTTGAAGTTATAAACAAATAAAAAGTTGCCCTTAAAGAATGCGTTGCCACTCAGTCAGTTTCAAAGCTCTACGACTGAAACTTGGCACGTGGGCTTTATATATATCAAGCTTTTCAAAAATGTCAACATCACACAGATCGGACGTCTATTTCATATAGCTGCCATACGAATGCTATGATTAATTGCATTTTGTTGTGGATTAGGGTGACCAGAGTTTTGAAAGTATATTATACCACAACCAAATTCAGCATTTCTATGGCAGCTATATGATATAGATGTCCGATCTGTGTGATGTTGGCAATTTTGAAAAGCTTGATAAATATAAAGCCCACTTGCCAAGTTTCAGTCGTAGAGCTTTGAAACTGACTGAGTGGCAACGCATTCTTTAAGGGCAACTTTTTATTTGTTTATAACTTCAAAAATTCATAACTTTTAAACTATAAAAGTCTCCATCTTTTTGAAAACACCAAAATTTAAGTTACGTTTAGGACAATACATTGTTTATGCTTAGAAGCTATATCATGGTGGTTAACACTGAGAAAAAATTATAAATAATTTTTAGCAACAATTACTTAATATTATTAAATAATTTAAAAATCTATAAAACTATTATTTGAGTAGCTACAGTAAAATACTTTTCACCAGTATCAATTTGATACCTGTCCGATAAACCAAACCTGAGATATCACGTTTTTAAAAAACCCTTTTTTTCCATTTTTCCGTTTTTGACGATTTTTGAAATTGTTTATAAAATTAACAAAAAATTTTTGTGCAAAACCGCAAATTACGTTATGATGGGCATGTCGAGATCTAATTTCGGATTTTTTTTTATTAAAATGAAAAATAAAAATTTTTTTAACTGTTCGGTTTATAAAAAGAATGATCCTATTGCAAGATTGAGTTCAGGATCATCTTCTCCAACTGTCTTTTCATTCCCAGAGGCCCCTAATTAAATTAAATTTTGATTTTGGGTAGTTTAACCTGACTTGATTGACTGGATAGGATACTTGAGATGAAACTGGGTCCATCTGTGGTGAGTCTACACTCAAATAAAATGACAATGCTTAGACGAATTATTGGAAGTCTTCCTTGTTTGATAGTCAATTTCGAACTAATTTAATTAGACTTCAATTAGCCTATATGTGCATTCGCTTTGACATCTCATTTTCACATTCAGCAGCAGGAAAAATATGTTTTAACTGAAAGCCGAGTATGTATGTGCAATAACGACTGCAGGACAACTGAGATATGATGCTCTTGCATTAATATAAATTTACAAATGATATAACGATATATTCTCATCTCATATGGAAAGTTTTACACAAATTAGTACAAAACACGGCAAATATTTCTACATCAAGTCAAAAATTGCAATTTTATGGAGAGTATGTTACAGTACAACTTTCTTACTTGATTGAGTTATGACAGACTTGAAGTAAGTGAGCGATATTTATATAAAGTGGCACTGAATCAATAAAAAATTTTGGTATCCTTAATTTTGATCCTTCAAGGACATTTGATGTATCAATGGAAAGGTATTGAAACATAGATCACAGATATATGTCTACTTCTAAAATCCACCGACTGGTTCAAAAGATATTCAAAATCAATTTTTATTTTCAATTTTTAAAATAAAAATTGAAAAATAACTCTTATTTTCAACTTTTAAATAAAAATAAGAGTTATTTTTTGATTTTTATTTAAAAATTGAAAATAAAAGTTTATCTTGATTTTGGATTGCTCACTCAAATTTCGGATATGGGGTGCCTCCAAAAGGGTCTAGGACGCTTATTTGGCTTTGATTTTTTTAAAGTCCATAACTCTTATTTGCGATCCCTGGTTAAAATCTTTAAAGGTTTCATGCATTGTCGGATCGAGTCATCAGATAAAAAATTGGCAATTGGTTTGAAATACTCAAATACAATGCATATTTTTTAACAGACTTCTTCTTCTTCTTCTTGACCGTGTGGCAGCACTTTTTAAAATGAAAAAATTAAGATTATTTAAGCCATTAATTAAATATAATGAAATATAAAAATGTTGTTTTAATACAAACACAAATTAATAGAAAGAATTTGGAAATCAGCTCTCCGTTTGCTATCCGCTCTCTGTGTGCGGTACATACCAAGCGGAGCACAGATTATCTGCTTCAAGCGGATAGGCTGTGCTCCGCTCCGCTTTCTGTGTGCGAGGGGCCTTAGGACTGCTCTACGGTACGCTTTTGATAGTTATACCCTTGGAGAGGGTATATTAAAATTGTCCGGATGTTTGAAACGCACAGAAGGAAGCATCTCCGACATAAAGTATATATATTCTTGATCAGCATGACGAGCTGCCGTCTGTCCGAACGGTTCTATTCTATCTTCTCCGTCAGTTTCAAAGCTATCTTAGCTGCAAAACTTTGCACGAAGTCTTTAGAGGAGGTTTTGAGAAAAAATTGTTTGTTTTTAATGCTATCGTTCCCAAACATGTTACTGATCAAAGTTACATGCTACCACACAATTCTGCCAAGTTTGATTAAAATCGGATGATTATAGCATATAGCTGAAAAAGTAGTTCTAGTGAGAAAAACTTTTTTGTTTTCAATGATAGCGTCTTTATACTTTCCAGTTATGAATATTAATCGGTTTCAACACAATTTTGGAGAATTTAATTAAAATCGGATGAATATATCGTAAATTTATCATAATTTCATATCGACAAGGCTGCACCTCACATAGTTGGTCATTTTGTTGGCATCCCTAAAAATTTGACGGAATGTGACTTATTCGTTCTGTTATCAATTTGAGCTACTAAGAGTTGTGCCGCGAACCTTGACATTTTCAACATTTATTGTTTTCTTTATAATTTTTGGCCATTTGAACTTTGTTTCAAGCAGATAAGAGCATCCTCAGCAGTTTCCCTATATAAACCAGGTGCTCTCCCCAAAGATTCAGTACGCTATTTACTAGCATTGCAAAGCGTTCAGTTCGATTAGTTTGCGAAATAAGTTGTGGAGCAATGGCGAAGCCACTCAAACTGTTCATATTCGTTGTGCTGACCATTGTGGGTTCAATGTCAGATACAGCGACCGAAAATTGCGAAGCTATTAAAAATATAGGAAGTGAAATGTTTATGTCTCCTCAAAGTTGTATTGCTCTGCTAAGCAATGAATTTAAAAACTGTGACAACACTGAGATCGCACGTCTTAAGGATCAATTGAAAGACCAAAAAATTGAAATGTTAGAGCAAAAGATAAAGTTAGCGGAACTCAACTCGACGTATGAGGAAGTGCTCAAAATTGGTGCTGATAAAGATGCCGTGATATCGGGTCTTCGGGCACAAAATAAGGACTATGAGATAAAAAGCCTGAAATCAAAAGCCTTCAATCAATCTCCAATCAATACCCAGGATTTGATAATTGGTGACTATTGTGATAGTTCATCGGGTATTCACGAATTATGGGTACCTGATGGGGAGTCTATTTTCATACCCTACAGCAAGCATATAGATGGAAATTGCTGGATGATAATTCAGAGACGAATGGATGATTCTGTGGATTTCTACAGGAATTGGAAGGACTATCGCGAGGGCTTCGGAAACCTTCGCGGTAGCTTTTTTATTGGACTTGATAAACTCTATAGGATGCTGAATTCTCAACATCATGAGCTGTACATCGAAATTACAGATTTTGACAATGACACCCGCTACGCCCACTATGATGATTTTGTAATTGATAATGAAACAGAAAAGTTTAAATTAAAATCCCTTGGCACTTTTAGCGGAAACACAAGAGATTCAATGAGAATTCAGGAGGGTCAAAAATTTTCAACATTTGATGATGACAATGACAGTTGGTCCGCTACTCAATGCGCAGATGTACGACATGGTGGCTGGTGGTATAAACTCTGTGCAGACAGGTAAGTTTTCGAGAAAATTTTGTATGCCTTTTTAATTTATGATTAATTTTCTTCTAATTTTAGCAATCTCAATGGAAGGTACTTTACTGAGGAGGGCTACAAACCAGCTGGCATTTACTGGGATGATAGAGAATGGCATTGCGATTATTATAATCAAAAAATTGTGCAAATGCTTATAAAACCAAAGCATTAATTTTATTAATAATAAAAATGAAGCAAAGAACATTATATTCATAATAAAACGAGAGCGTAAGTTAAAGTCGGCTCTAACCGACTTCAATATACCCGTTACTCATGAAAAACATGGTCAACAGACCATCCGAAAAGTATGCAACATTTTTTAGGGTGGGAGGAGTGGTAGCGGGGGGGGGGGGGGGCTTGGTTCACTTTTTCTTTTTTTTTTTTTGCTCATAATTTGAGAACCGTTCATCCGATCTTTATCATTCTCTTCGGCAATAAAAGAAGCATTTGTCCCATACAAGTCAAACCTCTATCTCTTACCATCTCTGAGATCTAGGTGTTCATACAGACGGACGACTCGGCTGTTGATGCTGATCAAGAATATATATACTTTATATGGTCGGAAATTATTCCTTCTGCCTGTTACATACATTTGCACGACTTAAGTATACCCTTTTTACTCTACGAGTAACGGGTATAAACATTTGATATTATGTATTGAGAATTTTTTCAGTTGAAAAAGCGAGAAATTGACGCAGTAGCGGATAAACATTTTGTAATGTTTAAGTCAGAGCACAATCGAAGTCTCAAAGATTTTAGGAGCATTAGACGTTCCAAAATTATCCTAGTTGAACCCATTGTAAAGCAGCTGATCCAAATTGAATCGAACCGTTAATTCGCAGTCGTGAAAAATATCAATTTTAAAGCATGAAGAACGCAAGAAAGACCTTGGAAACGAAAAAGAAAAACGTTGTAAAACTGCTTACTAAGCGTTTTACGGCAGCAATTTGAGGCTGGGTGCGGAGACAAAAAATAGCGGGTATTAAAATTCACTTGGCAGCGTTGCCACACTACTCTCAATGAGTTACAAATTATATAAGTAGTTATTATTGTAAAATGTAATTTTACCATTAAACAATATAAGCTGAGGTTTTTCCAAACCTAGCAATAGATGGCGTCACTACTTTAACCATATGTTCGCCACTTTGCTATATGGAAGCTATATTCATTAGACTTTGACCAAACTACCCAAAATTGTGTTGAAACCAGGGAATCAAACCGAAACGATTTTCGGTTCGGAAACGTTAGTTTGGTTCTGATACTGTTTCGGTATTCGGTTCCGGTACCTGTATTTTTATTTCCGGTATACCGGTATGGACCGGTAAAACTAACAGACATTTTAAAACTTCCAAGCAAGTCCAAACAATTTCACATGTTTGTATTCATAAGATGGTTAAAATGTTAATTAACAATGTCTTCACCAAATATAAAGTTACTTAAAATAAAAAAAAAAATTAGTTACAAAGAAGGTAAATTAATGATTATTTCTCAGAAACATAATAACGGTCAAAGTATTTCTGTCCATCTGATTTCTTAGCGGAGTCATAATAATCTTCACACCGGAAAGTAATCGTTCTACGCTCATTTGTCGAATTTTCTGACCACCATTTAAGTTCATTATCTTTATTTTGTAAAAGTTTTAAGCTCAGGAAAACCTTGATTAATTTATTATTAAACTGTTTGTGAAAATACTAAAGTTTTTGTATTGTCCTGATTCTTTTTATAGAAATTCATATATAAATCGACTTCATCCCCACTTTCAGACAAAGTAGTTGGGTTAGAGCTGCTTTCCTCATTTATTTGCAATTAAACAGAAGTGGATAAAATTCTTCAATATATATATCAGTGAAAGCAGTTACACATGTACTTTTCTGTTCAGAGGTTAGCCTGACATTAAATATAACGAGGGTCTAAGAAAAGGGCACATAGGATTGCATCATTTTCAAACAGACTGGTCTCGCGATTTTCTATTTCCCTGAACAAAAGTTTTGCTAAGCCAGAATGTTTTTTATTTGAAGCTAACAATTGAGCCTAATTGCTTAAACATCCGCCCAATCTAACTGCTAAACCGTACCGGTACAACGTTTAGGTTATTTTCGATTTTAACACTATCGGTTCTCGGATACCGGTATACAAAAAATTAAAAATATTGGTTGCGGTACCGGTTTCGGTTCTGAGTTTCAATCGGTTCTTCCTGGTATACGGTTCCGGTTCCGGTTTGATTCCCCGATTCGCGCGCAAATTTGCTTGTTTATTGCGTAGGTTCACATAGTTATATTCTTGTATTTCCCACCACTTTTTGGAATATGATACTTGTATCCGTCGGAAGATTTACAGTTTCACATCTTACTTTTATAACGTCTAATTATTGGTATAATATTCCTTCCTTCTGAATTGCTTTTTTAACCGTGCACCTAAAATATTATGGAAGTTTGTGACTATGGCATAATGGAGACAAGAAAAGAACCCCGACAATCCGGCGAGCTAGCAAGAGCAAAGCTAGAGGTGCACCCCTCGAAATCCAGTCGTACATCCAAAAGTCGTCGTACAAATTGACTGCCGTACAGTCCAACACAGCACACTAAACATTACATAATTGGAATGAAAGTTTTTGCAAAATGCAGTTCTTTGGGAATACTTTCAAATCTATTTTAAAATAGAAGGTTAACTGTTTTTGAAAAAAAGTTATGTTTGCTTACAAAAGGAGCGCAGCGGTTATGTGCATTTCCACATATTTTAGCGAATTTCGCGTAACTAACAAAAAAAGTAAATATACAAAAAATTAAGTGGAATATATAACCATTTTAATCCAGCTTTCAAAAGAATAATAAGCCGTCCCGTTATTGTAAAATCTTGTTAAATCTTGTCTGTTGCGGACGTGACACTTTTTCCATCTAGGCAAACTGCGTAAAAAAATTTATTTTCTCAACCGATTGACTTGAAACTCGGTTTGTAAAGACACGATACGAAATAATTTAAAATGTATTTTAACCATGTCGGAAAATCTTTCCCACAGGCGTGAAAATGCCCGAAAAATTCAGCATGAAAACAAATATTTTTCATCCGATTGGCTTGAAACTCAGTTTGTAATGATAAAATTCGAATTTATTTGTGATTTCATTTTCCAATGTTGGAAATACCGATTTGATTCAATATTAATTAATTATAATTAATATAATAATTAATAATTATTAATATCAATATTATTTAAGGTTATGTATTTGAGGTTATGTTTTTCGGATTCTCGACAACCTAGAGCAATTTAAAGCCCAGATTTAGATTCAGTAGGCGAAAATTTAACACCTTTTTTACCTCATAATCTGCCGTTGCGGACTTTACAAACTTGACCATTAAATTAAAAAATTTAAAAAATCTCTGTTAAAATTCATTCTGTTAAATTAAAACAAGTAAGAAAGTCGGTCAAGCCCGACTATATTTATACTCTGTACCTAGAGTAAGAGATAAATGCAGAGCTGCTGCTGCGCTCATCTCTGAGTTTCTTTCTCTCCCTCTCTCTCTCTCTCTCCCTCCTCTCTCTCTCTCTTTCTCTCTCTCTCTCTCTCTCTCTCTCTCTCTCTCTCTATCTAACATTGTGCGTTGGTTGTGCATGGGTGGGAGGGGGGTGGAGGGGGTGATTCACTTATTTGCTCATAACTTGAGAACCGCTCATCCGATCTTTATCATTTCTTCAGCAAATTTATACATATTGCTAATGACTAACTATCTCTAAAAGGAACAAATCATCTATCTACAAAACTGTGGGAGATATGACGTTTTTTCAAAATTGCGGGGGCGGGAGGGGGCGTGGCAAAAATTGAAAATAAACTTGATCTGCCTGCAAGTATAAGAAACATTTGTCCCATACATGTCAAACCTCTATCTCTTACCATCTCTGAGATCTGTTTGTTCATACGGACGGACAGACGGACAGACGGACATGGCTATATCGACTCGGCTGTTGATGCTGATCAAGAATATATATACTTTATAGGGTCGGAAGTGATTCCTTCTCCCTGTTACATACTTTTGCACAAACTTATTATACTCTATGTACCTTCGGTACAGAGTATAAAAACCCTATTATCCGTTGCGGACGTTACACACAGTGTACCAATTTTTAGTTTCAATTTTTAATATATATTAGATAGCTTACAAATATAATGAGTATCTTAAATTTTAGAAAATTAAACAAATTTAAAGTTTTGCTAAGCAAAATACTTAAAGGACTGTTTTTTAAACTTTTTTTACTAATAAAAAACCCCTTCATTTCATTTCATTTTTAATGAACTGCTTCTCAATTTTAGCATAATACAGTATGTCAAGAAAGTGTTTTGACACAGGAAAAAAATTCACATTTTACACTTTTATTGCAAAAAAAGGGCTTTCTATGAATGGAATAATTTTGTTCTTATTTTATTCTAATTCTGTATCGTCCTTAGAACTAGTATGCAATAAAAGTAGCTAAATCCATCCAGTTTTAGCATTTTAAAAAATATTAAACAAATAAAAATGCAATTTTAAAGTGTCAAGAAAGTGTTTTGACAAAAGTCAAAACACTTATATCCTCAGTACAGGAGCTCAAATGGAAATAAAAATTAATGATTCTAGACAATTTTGACATGCTGAACCCGAATCTGGTTATGAAAACTCCATATCTTCCATGGATTAGCTGCAAACTTAAATTAAAATGCAGAAAATGGCTCGTTTTACACCTTTGTAGTACATTCGAATCATTCGAGGATCCGATGAGTCGATAGATCTTTGGAAAACATCCGTTAAATTGTTTAGCCTGTTATTCTGACGAACATGTGACGGCCTATCACGCTTGTACAATTTGTTTCTCGCTTCTGATGCGTTTTCACCTAGACATCCAACTGGCATAACAGAAGTTTGAATTATTTGGGATCCATGAAATAAAATCTTATGTACGGTAGGGGACATTGAAAACCATGAGTACTTATTTATGTAAAATGTAAAAGTTTTTTCGCAGAACTGTTGAAGTTTTACATGATTAACCGGAAATTCACAAGAAATTGCAATTAAAGTTATGTGGAACCTTTCTATAATAAATAACTCAATATCCAATACTAATGCCAGAAGGATTACATTAGAAAATGCTTTTCTCGCAGTGTTTCCCTCATTCGTATTGCCAAAACCATTTTGTTTGTGCTGATCTACCAGTATTCCCATTTTAGCGCGAAGTCTCTTCTGTACACAGAAAAAAATAAGATCAAATATCAAGTTGGTATTCCAATATAATTTCAATTATATCAATATTTTCATACCAAGGTGAAACTATTAAATATTAATGTGAACCTTTAGTATTAGGTCGACACTAACAATATTATATTGATTTGTGATATGTTCAAAGTGAAATGCAAAATTCCCCAGTGATAATATTTGAGATCAAAGTAGACATCGAAATTCTAAAGCAGCACAATCTAACAAAAATAGTCGATTTTTTGTCATCGATTTATGCTGCTGAACACGCTCAATAACAAAGGTCATTGCCGGTGCCGAGTGCCGGTCGTTTTTTTGTCGTGATAATTTCGAAGTCATCCTCGCAAGTTTCTAGCTTCTTCTTGTAAATTTCGTCATTCGTTCCGTGTTATTGCGTGAGAAAAATAAGTGAAAAAGTGCGGTGCCTAAAAAAAGTTGAAACGGTAAAAGCGAAGTACATATATGTGTATGTTTTTATACCCGTTAATCGTAGAGTAAAAAGGGTATACTAAAGTCGTGCAAATGTATGTAACAGGCAAAAGGAATCATTTGCGACAATATAAAGTATATATATTCTTGATCAGCATCAACAGCCGAGACGATATAGACTTGTCCGTCTGTCCGTCCGTCCGTCTGTCTGTCTGTCCGTCTGTCTGTATGAACACCTAGATCTCAGAGATGGTAAGAGATAGAGGTTTGACATGTGATTCTTTTATCTGCACGCAGATCAAGTTTGTTTCAAATTTTGGCCACGCCCCCTCCCGCCCCCGCAATTTGGAAAAAACGTTATTTCTCCTACAGTTTTAAAGATAGACAATTCGCAACTTCTAGAGATAGTTAGTAATTAGCAAAATGAATCGATTTGCCGAAGAAATGATAAAGATCGGATGAACGGTTCTCAAGTTATGAGCAAAAAAGTGAACCTCAGCCCTCCCCTCTACCACCCCTCCCACCCAAAAAAATGTTGCATACTTCTTGGATGGTCGCACTAAGGAATGCAGGAACACTGTTAAACACTGTTCATTTTCACCTCTTATTTGCCATTTTTTAAAATTCATTCTGTAAGATAGTTTTAAAACAAACTCAAAGACTCGTATCCAGGCATGGAGTGGACTAATACCATACTGAAGACTTCCAGGCTTTGGCATATATTTTATTGAGGATGGGTTTGTAATACTCATAAAATCTTTCGGTCCAGCTCCACAAATTGGGCATAATTGAGATGACTTGTTTGAAGTTAGAGTATTATAGACCTTACCATCTATTAGTGTCATATACAATTCAAATCTCACAGAGATTTTCTGATTTGCAATTGAATATTCAAGCTCTGACAAATTCTGTATTTGCGAGTCCAAGTTTTATCCAAATATTTTTCCCAAAGTTTAACATCAACTTAAGGGTTATAAGGCTTGTCACAAATAGAGCATGGTCATTGCATATGGGTTCCTCATTTGAAAATCGTTGTTTGTATAAGCTTTGTCCTGCTGATCCATTAAATTCATAACTAGCCACTAGTTTGACGCTTGTGATATTTTTATACCGCTTGATCACATCTTCTTGCATATTAAGAATACGGCTGACAGAGTGGTTTTATAAATTTTGCAAAGAAACTTCAGCTTTGGTTTTTGTCACTGATATATCTTTGGGCCTGCATTCTAATTTGGCATGCTGTACCTTTTCATAAGAAGGATAAATATCACAAAAATGTTTTTTTTTCCATCTCTCGTATACTATTACACTGCTTTTTAGAAATAGAATTCTCCAGCAAAAATGCTAGAGCTTCATGTGGTGTAAGCAGAACTGGATCAGATGAAAATATTTTTCTTTTTATATAGCTGGGACTTTCTTCGTCTTGCATACATTTCCTGAGCACTATTGACGTATCCTTATCGTTGGATTTCTTTGCTGAAACTGCTGCCGCGTGTAGCAGAAGAGGTGCGGGATTATGTATTGCCAAATCGGCGGCCAATTTTTTCTTCAATCTTGAGCCTGCTTCTGAATACCCCAGATGGGGACGTCCCTTTTACTTTGAAAATTTGTAGCATGTCTTTGAGGACCCAGTTCAATTGACGATTCCAACGAAAGCCACTGTGAGTGCTTCATTTTAAAATTAGAAACATTTCGGCCACATTTTGGCAAATATTTTCGCACGTAATTGTGAAAACTTTTGGCTTTTTGACTTCCGACTTGACCATAAATCCACTCAGATATTGCCTCTTCTGTCCTCTTGTTGCTCCATGCTGCGAGCAACTGAAAATTGCTGAAGACAAAAGTAGCTGTATATTTTCATTCAAAACGAGACATATTTACTTTTTGGCACAGACTGGCAGGGAACTAGTTCTACTCCACAATTCACGATTTTTCAACATAAATCGGTTTAACAACACAAGACACATAAGCAACAAATAACACATATTAAACAATTTTTACTTGGGATTAATATTAAACATACCTTGCTCTTCATTATCCATTTTAAATATTATTTAAAGATAATTACTGTTCAAAATTACACAGCTTGAAACTTTTAAAAATCGCTCGTGGCAAATGTAAACAAAGCGCTGCAGCGCGCTGATATAATGTGTGACTTTGACGCCCTGGTACAACACCAGGGTCGCAACTCTACTTGTTTAATTTATTGATTAAGTGTGTTTGGAATATCTATTTTCAATACAGAAAATCAAAATCACAAAAGCTTTTCATGACTTTTTGGACTTTATGCCAAAAAATCGGGCTTTCCGTCCAGTGTGCCTTGGTTTAAAAATTTTCGGATTGCCCATACTCGTTGTGTTATCAATTTGAGCAACTAAAAGTTGTGCTGCGAACCTCGATACGAGACATACACACGGTTTCCAAATTTATTGAACTAATGACTCTTGGTCATATGACCTTTGTTTCAAGCAGATAAGCGAATTTTCGTCAGATTCCTTATAAAACGAGGCGTTCTTCTCTAAGATTCAGTACGCTATTTACTTACGTTGTAGAGCGTTCGGTTCGATTTGTTTGCGAAATAAATTGTTAAGCAATGGTAAAGCCATTCAAATTGTTCATATTCGTGGTGCTGACCATTGTGGGTTCAATGTCAGATACAGCTACCAAAAATGTAGGAAATACATGCATTGAAAACAAATGTGAAACATTTAACACTCCTCAAAGTTGTATTGCTCTGCTCACCAATGAATTTAAAAACTGTGACACCACCGAAAACGCACGTCTTAAGGATCAGTTGAAAGACCAACAAATAGAAATTTTAGAGCACAAGGTAAAGTTAGCGGAACTCAACTCGACGTATGAGGAAGTGCTCAAAATTAGTGCTGATAAAGATGCCGTGATATCAGATCTCCGCGAATCGGTGGCCCAAAATAGGGACTGTGAGATAATAAGACTAAAATCGTCATTCAATCAATCTCCAATCAATACCCAGGGTCTGAAAAATGATGAGAATTGTGAATTTTCATCGGGTATTCACGAATTATGGATACCTGATGGGAAGTCTTTTTCCATACCCTATAGCAAGCATATAGATGGAAATTGCTGGATGATAATTCAGAGACGAATGGATGATTCTGTGGATTTCTACAGGAACTGGAAGGACTATCGCGAGGGCTTCGGAAACCTTCGCGGTAGCTTTTTTATTGGACTTGATAAACTCTATAGGATGCTAAAATATCGACCTCATGAGCTGTACATCGAAATTGCTGATTTTGACAATTTCACCCGCTACGCCCACTATGATGATTTCGTTATTGATAATGAAACAAAAAAGTATCGTTTAAAGTCCCTTGGCACATTTAGCGGAAACACAAGAGATTCAATGAGAATTCAGAAGGGGCAAAGATTTTCCACATTTGATGATGACAATGACGATTGGAATGGTTCGGAATGCGCAGATTTACGACATGGTGGCTGGTGGTATAAACATTGTACAGACAGGCAAGTTTTCGAAGATAATTTCTTATGCCTTTTTAATTTATGTTTAATTTTATTCTAATTTTAGCAATCTCAATGGAATATACTATACTGAGGAGGGCTACAAACCAGCAGGCATTTTCTGGGATGATGAAGATTGGCATAGAGTTTATTATAATCAAAAGTTTGTGCAAATGCTTATAAAACCAAAGCATTAATTTTATTAATAATAAAAATGAAGCAAAGAACATTATATTCATGATATAAACATTTGAGATATTATGTATTAAAAATGTATTGAGATTATTTTTTCAGTTGAAAAAGCCAGAAATTGACGCATTAGCGGATTAACATTTTGTAATGTTTAAGTCAGAGCACAACCGAAGTCTCAGGGATTTTAGGAGCATTAGACATTCCAAAATTATCCTAGATGAACCCATTGTAAAGCAGCTGATCCAAATTGAATCCAACCATTAATGGGGAACGCAACGAAAAGAAAAACGTTGTAAAACCGCTCCCTAAGCGTTTAACGGCAGCCATTTGACGTAGGGTACGGAGACAAAAAATCAGGGGGTAGTAAAATTCACTTGGCGGCGTTGCCACTCTACTCTCAATGTGTGGATGGCATGAACAGATGCTCGAGTTTTGTTTGGGGAGTCCAATCGCACAATGTAAATACATTTATTTTGACGGTCGGTAGAGAAAGAAAGAAAAGTGAGTGTTAAAATAGGTTGAAACGCTTTTCATGGGGAAGAAAAATGATAAAAAATAAATGAACGAGAAGGCCAAGCTAACTTCGTCTTTGGCGAAGTTTTTATACCCTTGCAAATGTTTTAATACATCAGAGTTTAAGAACGCCAGCATTAAAACAAACCATTTTTCTAAATAAAACCCACTTTTCGACCGATACTTCCTATGACAGCTATAAGATATAGTCATCCGATTTTGACCAAAAACTCCAAAACTTGTACTAAAAGGATCAAAACTTCGAGATAGTGGGTATTATATAAACGCTGAAGTGGACACGTTAACATTAAAAAAAAAAGTTTTCTCAAAAGACACTTTCGACCGATAGTTCTTGCAGCTATAAGATATAGTCATCCGATCCGGTCGGTTCCGACATATAAGCAGTGTGCAGTAAAAGAAGACTCTGTGCAAAGTTTCAGCTCGATAGCTTCAAAACTGAGAGACTAGTTTGCGTAGAAACAGACAGACAGACGGACAGACAGACGGACGGACAAAGCTCAATCGACTCAGCTCGTCACCCTGATCAAGAATATATATAGTTTATAGGGTCGGAAATGAATATTTCAATGCGTTGCAAACTTCTGGGCAAAATTATAATACCCTTTGCAAGGGTATAACTAGTTAATAGTTCAGATTTTTATATTCTGTACCAAAAGTTTACGAAGATAAATTAAAATTGTGCTTAAATATGTAACAGGGAGAAGGAATCATTTCCGACCCTATATATTCCGAGTCGATATAGTCATGTTCGTCTGTCCTTCTGTCTGTCTGTCCGTCAGTCAGTCTGTACGAACGCACAGATCTCAGAGATGGTAAGAGATAGAGGTTTGACCATATAAAGTGTTCTCTGCAACTTCTATGTATTTGCTATTTTCGATGTATTGCTATTTTTCACACTTGGTTTGGTTTTTGGTTCGGTTCACAGTGAAAAATCTGTTGGAATTCCGGGTTCCGGTCAGTTAGAAACCGGTTTGCATCCCTGAGTAAAACACATTACATAATATCATAAGATTATTTTCATATCATATTTATACGTTTATTTGTAAATGCAAACACAAATTGGGGCTTTGACTCTGTTTCCTTAGAGCATAATACAAAAATTAATTTGTTGCACTATTCCAATTCATTCAACTAAACATAGAAACTTAGGTGTATGAGCAAGTTTGGCTAATTAAACTAAGCATGACATAGAACTAAATTAGCGACAAAACTAAAGCGTAAGTAATTAATACGAATTGGAAGAGCAAATAAGTGTAAGTCTTTTTCTAGTAGAACTTAGGCAAAGATACAAACTAATATCGCGTAGTTAAAATTAAAGTAGTTTTGGAAAACTCTTACAGCTAGACATCATCAATATATATAATAATATACATATATATATTTTATTGTCATTATTTATGCGGGAGAAATTCCTCTATGGGTTGGTAATTTCTGAATGTTACAATTACAACACTTTTTCGTTTTGTTTCTTGATTAGTTATGAGTTCTATATGTTCGTTGGCATACAAGATACTACTACAATATATGCTATATATTTATATATATATAATAATGTCGGTATGTTAATTCATACACATGTGGGTGTATGGACAACGACAAACTCTGAAAATGCAACAGATCAGATCAGTTGAATTAATCCACATGTGAGGGGAGTTTTTGTCTAGACAGTTAGTAGAAGCTACTATATAATTTACACGTTCGATGAGGCGACTGAGGGGAGGGAGAGATTTCTTAGATAAGCTCGGCCACGGCATCGTCACCATCTCGTATTGGGGCCTGAAATGTGGATCCCGTAAACTCGTACAGCTGCAAGCATACAAATAAATTTATTATCAGTATTGAAAAAACAAGGTGATCAATGGAAGTTGTAAGAGATTTGTGAGGCATACATAATTTCGACGTAATTTATAAGTTCTCACAAAGTTAAGTCGCTTTGAAACGATATAATGTCGCCTCTGATAAATTTAAAGCTTTCCTTGCTTCCATTTTCTCTTTCGCAAAATTTAGATTTGGTATGAAAAACTACATTTGGCGACAGTGAAAATACGGCGATCTTATGTCGTTTTCTAGCTTTTAAAATTTGACGGTGAAAATTACAAACGAGAAGCTAACTTCATCTGTGCCGAAGTTTTTATACCCTTGAGAGTGCTCGTTTTCAAATATCAAAACAAAAACATTAAAATCAAAAATTATTTTAGCTAAAACCCATTTTCCTACCGATCGTGATTTAATTTCGACCAAAGTTTTGCGAAACTAATTGAAAGCGAAATTGACAATCACCAAGTTTAAGAACGATATAATTGAAAACAGCTATCAGATATAGGCATCCGATATGAATTATTTTCCGGCCGATGGTTCATATGGTAGCTAAGAAATATAGTCATCCGATCCGGGCGCTTCTGAGTGCAATAAAGAGAATACTCAGCGCGAAATTTCAGCTCGATAGCTTTTAAACTAAGATACTAGTCAATTTGCTAGATTTTATATCCTCCGAGTTAGATGACAATTCATCGCTTTATCATTTTATAGTTTAATTTGTGATATTTTGGAAAGATTTGAAAGATTGAGTTTCGGGATATTTTCCGAATTTATTAAGTGAACATTTGAAATATATACTATTTGCTAGATTAGCGATGGTCCAAGATCCCCTAGGGGGCGAATTTACACATACTCGATCCGCAAGCATGCCGAAGAGGGGAAAAGTGCAAAAAACCTTTCAGTCGCTGGCTAGACTCTGATGCGGTCAGGTCGAAGCAAATTTACGGAGCTTTATTTTCGCACTCCAATACACTCTCACTTTTTGGCCTCGCTCACGCTTACAACCAATGTAGTAGATTTATTCGAAACTAAACGAACTATTCGTGCTGGACTAAAGCCGTTAAGGATTTTAATCGCAATTTTCACAAAATCTTTTAAATGGAATTATGACTAGACAGTGGAATTTGAATATTTTTTAAACCGATTTTAATCTTCGTAGGTCAAAACGAGAGCGTAAGTTAAGGTCGGTTCTAACCGACTTCGATATACCCGTTACTCATGAAAAAACATGTTTAACAGTGTTCCCGCGTACCTTAGTGTGACCATCCAAAAAGTATGCAACATTTTTTAGGGTGGTAGCGGGGAGGGCTTGGTTCACTTTTTATACCCGTTACTCGTAGAGTAAAAAGGGTATACTAAAGTCGTGCAAATGTATGTAACAGGCAGAAGGAATCATTTCCGACCATATAAAGTATATATATTCTTGATCAGCATCAACAGCCGAGACGATATAGACTTGTCCGTCTGTCCGTCCGTCCGTCTGTCCGTCTGTCCGTCCGTCCGTCTGTCTGTATGAACACCTAGATCTCAGAGATGGTAAGAGATAGAGGTTTGACATGTATGGGACAAATGCTTCTTTTATCTGCACGCAGATCAAGTTTGTTTCAAATTTTGGCCACGCCCCTCCCGCCCCCGCAATTTGGAAAAAAGTTATATCTCCTACAGTTTTAAAGATAGAGGACTCGTACCTTCTAGAAATAGTTAGTAATTAGCAAAATGAATCGATTTGCCGAAGAAATGATAAAGATCGGATGAACGGTTCTCAAGTTATGAGCAAAAAAGTGAACCACAGCCCGCCCGCTACCACCCCCTCCACCAAAAAAAAATGTTGCATACTTTTTGGATGGTCACACTGAGGAACGCAGGAACACTGTTAAACATGTTTTTTCATGAGTAACGGGTATATCGAAGTCGGTAAGAGCCGACTTTAACTTACGCTCTCGTTTGCTTATAACTTGGGAACCGTTCATCCGATCTTTATCATTCCTTCGGCAAATCGATTCATTTTGCTAATTACTAACTATCTGTAGAAGGTACGAATCCTCTATCTTTAAAACTGTAGGAGATATAACTTTTTTCCAAATTGCGGGGGCGGAAGGGGGCGTGGCCAAAATTTGAAACAAACTTGATCTGCGTGCAGTTAAAAGAAGCATTTGCCCCATACATGTCAAACCTCTATCTCTTACCATCTCTGAGATATAGGTGTTCATACAGACAGACGGACGGACGGACGGACGGACAGACGGACAAGGCTAAATCGACTCGGCTGTTGATGCTGATCAAGAATATATATACTTTATATGGTCGGAAATAATTCCTTCTGCCTGTTACATACATGCACGACTTTAGGTTACCCTTTTTAACGGGTATAAAAATATAGGGAGTATAGAAATTTACTGCATACTAGGATTAAAATCTGTTTCAAAATATGCAAAATGCGCTGCCTTATTATGACATTTTGAGGTAATTAAACGAATAGCAATTGTATTTATTACGAATTAGCAAATTGAATCAAAAGAATTAATCCGAATTCCGAAAACGAGTGGAATTGTCGCAAATCGAGTTATTGCTGTTCCGAATTCCGCAAATCGACCAGAATTGTCGTTTTCAAAAGTTGTGCTGCAGACTCAGCGGAATGAAAAGTAATTCTTTTAAAACCATTAAAATAAATCACCAAAATTATTAACTAAAAAATTTAATAATGTTGAACATCTTAATTATCGTTTAGCATCACTACTTAAAATGTTTCAAGTTTAAGGGCCGATTTCACATCTTCTACATATAACTATTTGTCACATTAACTAAAAAATAACAGAGCAAAATGTAAGCTTATCTGACACATAGTAGCTATCTGTATGAATAGAAATCGGCCCTTAGTATATTTTAAAAGAATTTTTTCATAAACACCTATAAAATACTGCGTGACAAGCAAAACCGAGAGGTCGTTTTCAAACCGAGCTGTTCTGAATTCCACTTTATTTTTTAGTCGATTTCAACCGTCAATCGATAGCTGCTAGGTTTACTTCATATAAATCAATGTATTCGGAGAGCAATTTTTATATTTTATTTAGCTATTTCTAACCGTATTTGATATGACATATTTAAATGTAATACTTAAATACTGTTTTTAATGAAAATTCATGGACTTAAGATGTAAATGAGAGCTTTGTAAATGAAAATTATAGAGATGGTGACAACTCAGGCTGCTGTCGATATACACAAACACGCGCGCAGGGCAGCCCGACAGCTGTTTATAAAACCGATTTCGAAACCGAGTTCGAAAAATAAAAACAAAACCAAATCGTTCGGAATTGGGAACAGCAAATAGTAAAACGTTCGTTTTCGTTTCGATTTTACTTTTTGAAAACGTTCGGAATTCGGTACCGGCCTGAAAATTTTGTTAACGATGCAAAAGCCTTCAACCACTTTAACAGTTCAAAGGGCCAAGGCGAGCTTCTCTGCACTATCTTGACTGCTTAACCATTCAGCAAAGCTCTTAAATAACTCTCAACCCAATGTTCAGTTTGCTCGGCTTCCCTCAACCGAATATGTGCTGTGATCGCGCTCACTGATTCCAGGCCCAATTCAGTCAATCGGTCACAAAATGTGTGCTTCTCAAAGACCAAACTGTAAAAATGTTAATTGAAAAGGATGCAAACTTAAGAGAGTGCCAGAGTTTAGCATAAACAGAGAGCGAGTCTGTCAGAACGAGAGAGCGCATATAGTTTGTCGCATACATTCATATTGTTAGCCAAGCCTAGGCTGTAAGCTTACACACCGATGCATACATACAAAGAAGACCTTTTGAATGCGTGAATTTTGCTAAAAGGTCCGAGATATACCAAAGAGAGGCAGAGAGCTTAGTTAGGGGATGTTTTGGTCCCTCGATTTCTGACACAGGGACCGCTTTTTGCGACCTTTGCTCTTCAGGGCCATTTACTTCACAGCTAAAGTATAAATTTCCACAAAATCCATTAATTAACATTCATGTGTTTACTTACTGAGGGTGCTCGATTATTACGCAATGTGGCATAATCCGCAAAATCATTCATATGCGGATCGACACGAGCCAAAAGTAATCCAGCGCCGCCTACGCCGCCAGCGCTTATAGCTCCGCCACTGCCACTTCGCAGCGAACCGCCTCCTCCTCCGCCAGCGCCATTGCTACCGCTGCCAGTGAGACGATTTTGATTGTTTCGTGGCTGTATGGTAGCATAGGTATTATCCACCGATTGACCATGATGATGCACCTGCTCCAAGGAGCTGCGATGATCCAAATGTCCAGGTGCATCCGAATTGGATATATGATCCGGTTCGGAGAAGACCTGCATGGTAAGCTCTTGTTCCTCGTAGAGTTTAAGTTTTCTGTAGATTAGGAAAATGTGCATACAAATGAATGAATTTGGCGATCTTTAAAACAAAAACACATACTGTTCGATCCACAAAGGATTCTCGGTAGTATTCAGATCCTCAATTATTTGCTTCTTAATCAGCGCCTCCTTGCGACGAGTCTCCACAGGCACGGATAGATTCCAATGCTTGAGGCAACAGCAGAGTACAATGAAACTGATTACTCCCACAAAAAGTACAATGACCAGGGCCACCAGACCGGCCACCGCCAAGTCAAATTCATCCTGCACAATTGCTATATATGCAGGCACAACATTCTCAATGGCAAAGCCAGCATAGTAATCCTACAGGGATACAAACGGAAGGAAAATGAAGTGGAATCAGAATGATTTGAAACGGGGGCCAATTACCTTTAGGTAATCATAGTTCCTGTCAATATCCTTAAGTATCTCATCAACTGGTGCAATTTGCTGGGTTTGGGGATCTACAGCATGGAAATACAAGTCACACCAGTCCATGCGTATGCGTCCAATGGAGTCCAAATGGAAACGTATCTCATCCACAATAATACGATGTTGTGTGGCATTACGCAACTCGGCTATAATCTCCTCCTGCTCTTGATATACTTCCTCGGGCGGGCGGGAAAGTATGACGCGTACCAGTTGAGTGCCATCAAATACCCAAACCTGTGAAAAGATGTTGAAGTGCTGTTGTTGAATCAAAAGCTTTTCTCCAAATACTCACATTAACTTTAGTACTGGTCGAACGCTGTGGTTGTTCCAGTTCTCGGGCCACAATCTCCAGTTCAAAACGATCCTGATTATATTCAGCCATAATTGTGTTGGCCGTAATCCGTCCATCTTGTGCTATGGCAAACGGACTGGGCACTATGGAGCCAGTCGATTTGCTAGCCCCAAACTTATACAGATTTGAGGCCACAATCATGTACTCAATTTTGGCATTCTTGCCCAGATCCGCATCGCTGGCATTGACCTGCACAATGATCGCATTCATCTTGGCATTGGCATTGACGCCGGCAAAGTACACAGATTTCTCAAATACCGGAGCATTATCGTTCACATCCAGCACAGTGATGGCCACCTTGGCCACTGTGTTATCCCGATTCAAAGTTTTGATGGAGAATGAAGCGCGCTCCTCCTCGGATATATGCAAATCGGCCTTGATGCTAGCCAGTATGTATAAAGTATAGGCATCTGTTTGCTCACGATCCAAACTCTTATTGGTAAATATATCCCCCGTCAGTTTGTCCACATAGAAGGCTCCATCCTCGTTGCCCAACAGCATGTAATAGAATATATCCCGATTATGTTTGCTACGCGAGGCAGCCTGTATATGTCCAATCTTCACATCCCTTCCGCTGTTCTCGTTAATGGAAACCTTATAGGGATTGGAAGCATCGGGAAATTCTGGACGATTCTCATTGGCATCCACAATGCTGACACTGAGCAGACGCAAGGACTCAAAGGGAGGATTACCGGCATCACGAGCCACCAGTACAATGTCATAGCTAAGGAAACACATACACACACAATTAAACTGAGTTTCCACTAAGATTACTTCATACAAACTTACTTGGCGCGTTGTTTCCGATTCAATTGTTGTCTAGCCCGCAGCTCTCCGTTGGCCTCATTGATTTTGAACTCTGTTGTCTGCTGAACATTTTGATTGTTAACCTGCAGATGGTAACTGATCTTGCCATTCTCATTTGTATCATTGTCCAAGGCCTTCACCGTGAGCAGCAGATAGTCCGGTTGGACTATATCGCCGGGTATTTCAATGGTGGCATTCGTCAGGGCTGGTATCACAAACTCTGGTCGATGACGATTCACGCGAAGAACGGTTATGACAGCCTTGGCTGTGCTCTCCAAGGTGCCCGAACCCTGGGTGTCGCGTGCTGAGATTAACAACTCATAGATGCCATGTTTTCCAGATAAGCTTTGTGCTGGATATATAATACCCGACTGGGCATCTAGCTTGAAAAGTGCCAGCTCATTGCCTGCCGTGATTATATAGCGCACATCCCCATAGATACCCTCATCTAGATCAATGGCCTCCACTTGAAGTAGGGCAGCTGGAGGCTGATAGGCGGCATTCTCCGCCACTGTGGAGTTGTAGATAGGACGAGTGAAAACGGGAGCATTATCGTTCACATCCAGAATGTTAATGTGGATCTGAAAACACAAGATCATTGCTTTTAAAAGAGGTTTTTAAAAAAACGTAATATCTATCTATCTATCTATTTTGGAATTTTTAGCTAAATTTTCGTACCCCTGCTCATTCTGTTGGGTACTTCATTAATAACACAACTTACTGGAATTGGATCATTAAGACTGTTCGATTACTCGTCAGGTATGCTAAAAAATCCTCTTGTGCTACTTTTTCCACGGGTTGTCTTATTACGGACTATATTCGACCTTTCCTTAAAATCATACCTGACTTTTGTAAATTTTTGAGTAGAAATTTATTTGTGGTGTTGAGTTGAAAGTTTTGGGTAGGGATCGGTTTATAGTCCTTGAGAAGGAATATGTTCATAGTCTTGCGATCAGAGCAGACTGTTCGTGTTCTGCCCATTTAAAAATTTGTCCAAAATATGGCCTATTTCCAAAACAAATGAAAATGTATGTCACAAAATTGCCACTTATTTATGTTAAATGGGTTTTAAACTATAGAAGGACCGTATGTATTAAAAAACACGCCTTCATTCAAAACGTGTGTATCAAATTAAAGTGTAAGCAATTTTAAAACCAACTTTAAAGATAGGGGGAAGCTAACTTCGGTTACACCGGAGCACGATATATGCCTGCCAGTTTGTTATATGGAAAATATACGATATATTCATCCGATTTTGTTCTAACTTTCCAAAATTGTGTCGAAACAGATAATATTCATAACTAGAAACTATAGAGACAAAACCATTAAACAAACCATTAAAAACAAAAAAGTAATTCTCACTAGAGCAATTTTTCCGACCGATCGTTTCTTTTGAAGTTATATGCTATAGTCATCTGACTTGGATCAAAATCGACATCATTGTGTGTTAGCTAATAATATTGATTAGTAATGAGTTTGGGAGCTATTTTTGTTTTCAATTCTATCGCTCCCAACCCTCGTATTTATAAGTTTTCTATGATTGCACATAATTTCACAGAGATTTATCAAAATCGGACAACTATATAGTATAGCTGCCATACAATAGATAGGTCGGAAAAAAGTCTTAGTGAGAAAAACTTTTTGTTTTCAATGCTATCGCTCCCAAATTTGTTACTGACCAATCTTATACGCTACTACACAATTCTGACAAGTTTGATCCCAATCGGATGACCAAAGCATATAGCTGCTATGGGAACAATCGGTCGAAAAACTAGTTTTAGTTAGAAAAACTTTTTTGTTTTCAATGCTATCGCTCCCAGCCCTCGGATTTATAATTTTTCTATGATTTCACATAAGTTTACAGAGATTTATCAAAATCGGACAACAATATAGTATAGCTGCCGTACAAAAAATAGGTCTGAAAAAAAGTCTTAGTAAGAAAAACTTTTTTGTTTTCAATGCTATGGCTCCCAACTTTTTTACAGATCAATATTATATTCTACCACACAATTCCGTCAAGTTTGATTAAAATCGGATGACTATAGCATATAGCTGCCATAGGAACGATCGGTCCAAAATGTAGTTCTAGTGAGAAAAATTTTTTTGATTTTTTATATCATGCTCCAAGGGTATATAAACTTCGGTAGAGCCCAAGTTAGCTTTCCTCTATTTTTATACTCTGTACCGAAGGTACATAGAGTATAATAAGTTTGTGCAAAAGTATGTAACAGGGAGAAGGAATCACTTCCGACCCTATAAAGTATATATATTCTTGATCAGCATCAACAGCCGAGTCGATATAGCCATGTCCGTCTGTCCGTCCGTCCGTCTGTCCGTCTGTCCGTCCGTATGAACAAACAGATCTCAGAGATGGTAAGAGATAGAGGTTTGACATGTATGGGACAAATGTTTCTTATACTTGCAGGCAGATCAAGTTTATTTTCAATTTTTGCCACGCCCCCTCCCGCCCCAGCAATTTTGAAAAAACGTCATATCTCCCACAGTTTTATAGATAGATGATTTGTACCTTCTAGAGATAGTTAGTCATAAGCAATGTGTATCAATTTGCCGAAGAAATGATACCCCCCTCCCAACCATGCACAACCAACGCACAATCTTAGATAGAGAGAGAGAAAGAGAGAGAGCGAGAGAGAGAGAGAGAGGGAGAGAAAGAAACTCAGAGATGAGCGCAGCAGCAGCTCTGCATTTATTTCTTACTCTAGGTACAGAGTATAAATATAGTCGGGCTTGACCGACTTTCTTACTTGTTTTAATTTAAATCTTGTTTTTAGAACGGTTTTGAGATTTGTTCATATAAAATTCAACGACAGATCAATAGCTTCTTTTTTCAATTTTCTTCAAATTTTAATTGACGATAAACCTATAAACTGTTGGTTACTTATTTTCTAGCTTAAAGAATCGAGGACATACGGGGGTGTCACAGAAATCTCTAGAGATTTTGACCTCGGTTGGTTTGCAAATCGCTCGAACAATCCGTCGCTGTCCCAGAACTTTAAAAGATTTCATTTTCTTATTTAAAAATCTAGAAACTTTTCCAATTGAAGTTTCATCGCTAAAAACAGGGCTGCATCTCTCGCAAAAAAATTTCCCTAATTTTAGTTATAGGGCGGTTTCCACGAGTCGAGAAAAATTTCTCGTGGAAAAGTTTAAATTCCGCATATTCTTAACAGAGTCTGCTAAGCCGCAGCTATTAACACGATAACACACTTTTTTCTATCGATAATCGTTTCAAGGAAACCTTGTGCTTATTATTGCGCTGTTAAATGAGCCCGCGAACTTACAAACAACAACACCTCATACAAGATATTTTGTGCGCTATATTAATACATAAAATTAAAATATTAATTGTTCTTATCATTATGCCATTTTACAAACTGCAGTATGAGCGAAGTAACCTCCAATTGAACGTCGGTAATAGCCTCATCCGACATTTGCTGTGTGACTCTTTCATGAAACGCGCTTGACAATGCTATTTGGCGCCGTTTTCTGTCGGAATCTTTTTATCTCCGCTCATTTTCAATTTAATGTTCATGTTGTGGTTCCTCTTGCCCGCACAAATTAGAGTCGAAACCTATTTTCTTTGCGTCTCCCCAAGAAAGAGGCGTTAACAGCACTTAAAGCTACGTTATTTTTGTAACATAACGTAATGGCAAACGTAAGCGCATTTTCGTGAAGAGTGGAACCCGAATAAACTCCCAGACGAACAAATTACGCAGCAGTTTTTTTATATAGAGTTTTTCATTTCGCGGCCATTTCGCGAGCCGTGGAAACCGCCCTTATGGGTTAATTTGATGTTCAACTGAAATTTTTTGATTGTAATAAATGTTGTGTGATGCCTTTTTAAATTATAGTTCAAATTTAATTCATATTTTTCATAAATAAAATTAAAAATTTAAATATTTGTTGGCCCTTAATGCGCTGGCTGCCAACCAGATGGCGCCACAATCGCTAAACGTCGCCACTGATGTGGTTGGTTTAGATTAAACATGAAAGACTTTTGTTGTTTTTCCTAATAATTATTGAAACTCAAATTTCAATGTTTAAACTAATTAAATAATTTATTCGCTTGATACAATCTATCCTAGAAAATAATGTTGCTTACATTTCCAAATTTTATTTTGCTTGCTAAAATTGTTTGGGTGGTGAATTTTGCTAAATCTTCTTACAAAACGCGAGAGATTTGAAACCAACCGAAAGAGATTTCTGTGACACCTCCGATAATAGCAGTTCTTTGTGAAGCATCTTAAAACTGGACGTTCCCTTACGAATTTTGGGAAACCATCGACAGAAATGTTCTACTGATTCCAGAAAAATCGTTTCTAATGTTCCGACGAGAAATTTCAAAGTAGCTTTCAAATGTTGGTTATTAAATCCAAATAACATGTATTTTCCCATTTTTTCTTCTTTATAAACATGGAAAGTTCTGCAACCACTTTTATTCATATACAAAACTCTCATATTTATCTCATACTTTCCACTTACCGTTGCCGTGGCCGATTTCTGTACAGTTGCTGGTGCCTTATCTTGGGCCACCACCGACAGCGTTAGTTCCTTTATCTGCTCACGATCCAATATGGATGCATTGGCCACCATCACATTTCCCGTATAGGCATCAATACTAAAGTATTTGTTATTCTCTCCAATTAATGTATAGGTAATCTCTCCAAAGACACCAACGTCACCGTCGTGTGCCTCCACTTTGCCAGCTACAGTGCCGCGTGGTGAATTCTCCGTTATATTGAAGTAATAGTCGGACTGAGTAAACTGCGGTTCATTGTCATTGAGATTGATAATGTCCACAATGACATCCGCTGTGGCAGTCAAAGACGGAACGCCAGTATCACTGACCGTGGCCATAAATTTGACCTCCTTGACGGACTCATAGTCCAGGCGGGATGTGGTGAAAATCACACCTGAGGTATGATTGATGCCGAAATAATCATTTGTCGTTATATTGAATTCCCCTATGCTGGAGTCCTCATCGCTGGCCATAAGAGTGGTAAGCACTGTACCCAACGGCTGCTCCTCTACCATTTGTAGCTTGATCACAGGCTGGTCAGGAGTCCAGGGTGCATTGAATCTCTGTGAAAAAAGAGACTAAGATAATTGTAGGCCAGGCAAGAGATGTCAAGTTATTATTTTTGTAATTGTAAATTTTTTAGTAAAACAGTTGTGCCACCCGCTACTGCTGACCCCTCAAAATGGTCAATGAGATTTCTTATAGGAAAATGCGCATACTCTTCATCAACATCTTTGCCATACTATACAAGGCGGCGGGACTGAATATGTATCGCTTGTATTCCGATTTGCGAGATGTTAAACAGGTGGTAAACACATCCAAGCAAGAGCTTTGGATACGTCAACTATTCATATTTCTCATATCCGGTTTAATCCTAATTCGATTCGTCATGTGCTTTGTGGGCTTGGCGTCGAATATTGTGGCCATGTGAGTAAATAGTTGGAGAAAATTTAGAATGTATTGGAATTAGGGTAATCTCTTTTACAGATATCCATTATTGACCAACTCGCAGGCGGAAATGCTTATGCCAACCATCATTATACAGGCCATTGATAATGTTGTTCTAAGTATCTATGAGATAATATTGGGATATGGCAGCGTAAGCTATTTACAACCCCAAAGCATGGCCGTGTTTTTGGTGTTTCTGACGAAAATGATTATCAAGTTAAGTTGCAGTATATCAGCGCTGTAAGTTCAGGGGATATGGTTGACCATTCTTTAAATACCTTGATTCAAGTTATTGAAAAACACAATATTTAGATAAGAATTAGCTTAATCAGAGTTAAGCTTTGCGGCAGGCTTATTTATCTATACTTATAAATCTGTAGGACCAACTGACTGACAGATTGACTGACGTATTATCAACCCACTGCAAAGACCGTTATCCTAGAGATCTTATAATTGGCATAGACATTCGATTAGTTATGTAAGCGCGCACTATGAAAGAAAATTTGGAAAATTTGACCGGGAAGTGGTTGAAAATGACCAAAAAAATTTTGTCAGCCGCTTTTACCATTTGCCATGGCAGCAGAGGGGTTGTGGGTTTGTGGGAGTATGATGGTGAGAGGTGGAAAGTGCTGGTGAAGAGGGTGTGAAGAGGTGGGAATAAAGTAAAGACTCAACTCTCTGTGAACAACACAAATAGCGCTCGTACATGAAAACGTTGTGCGACCGTTGTGCCAAAAGTTCATCATTTTCATTTTTCTGCCATATCTTGCAAACAAAAGCTGATAAAACAAAACCAATGATACAGTTTTGTTCAGTGCAATCTATATTAAAATAATCAGATAAAAATAGACCTGCACCAAAGACGGTGTTGGTCTGTACTATCGAATCGCAAAAACTATTCTATTCCCATGTGTTCAGCAAATCGTTTTCGACCCAGAAATGGACCCAATTTGTATGGGTAGAAAGCGATTTGTAGAACACATGGGATTATCTATCAATTTAAGCTAATTAATTGACTGATAAGAAACAGATTACAAATATCAAAGAAAATGTTTAGATATGTGCACATCAGAATTGTTTGTGGTTCGAAAAACAAAATGAATGAACGGGAAATTGTTGTTGAAAGCGGGAGCGGAGAATCAATGCGAGAGAGAATTAAAGAGTGCATTTAATTTGGTGCATACCAGAGATCTGCTGGGGTGCACTGCATTTACAAGTGATTGATATTTTTTACACTCGAGTGCCTCAACCACTTCAAAAATGTATGCAATGTTTACTGCACACATGCCATATTTGTGCTTCGCGCATGCAGTCCCAATGATACCCGCTGCCACTCGTGTTTCTTATATTCGTACGAGCAGAGAGCGTGTGCTGTTTGAAAAATACAAAAAATGTTTAACTAAGCTCTTTGTTTTGGTCGCTCTCTCATTTGTCTCCTTTTCTTGACATTACAATAACATTTTAACGGCATCTACCGTTGCTTCTTCGAAAGCAAAGGAAAGCGAGGGCAATACAAGTTATATGTACCCATGTATTACAAGTGAATGCGCTGTGAGCGTTGAGAACTGCCACACGAACACAAAAAGCACATGTGGCTTAGGTTGAAGCAGAACCAACCACTTTGACAGACAAACACACAAGACTCTCCTCAGTCACAAAAATAACACTACGACAACGAGTGTTTATTAAAGCCCTGCTTGACTTTGTTTCTGATTTGATCTATCTATAAACTTCTACTCATAGCTCACAAAATTATTGATTCATTGAAATATAGCTCATGACATGTACCGTTTGAAATTATTCAGCTCAGATCAGCTCAATAAAGCAACTAGATCAATCATGCTCAGCTCAAATAGCTCATAGGGTTCGTAGCACAGACGAAGTTAGCTTAGCCTTCTCGCTGAAACTAAACTTCAGCACATTGAGCGGCCACTAAATTAGGTCCAGAGCTTCTTTACATAGCTCATTACATACATTTATTCTACGCGTCGAAATCGTAAAAATCATTAACCGATTCTAATGATCTCTGATTTGACTGATTAACTGTTTATAACTTTTATTTAAACGGTCCAAATACCGCGCAATTAACAAATTTGTCATATAAGCTTACGTTATTAGGAAGATTGGATAAAAATCAATTGTAGACGGGTAAATGGGAAATAAAAGTCAATCGGTCCAAAGAAAATCGCAAAAACTTACAAAATTTCATAAAGAGTTCAGATTATCGTAAAGATTTAAAAGTTTTATATTGAATTAGTTGTCATGAAGACGGGTAAATAAATAGATAGTGAAAACTAAAAGGTTAAAAAAATAAATGAAAAGCCGTTTCTTAAGCAGTATTTAATAAGTCTTCTGTCACGGTAATAAAAACTTTCAGAAAAATTTCTCAATTAAATTTTTCACATATAGTTTAACCCGGTCGAACGGCAAAGTTTGAGCTTGTCATGGCTGTTATACCTGGCGCCACTAAGGGGAAGGCCGTGTTCGGTTTCGGGTTTATTTTAGGTTCTGATCGAACCGGACCCCCATGAATCGAACCACTAAATATTATTTTATTAACCAGTTAACACAAAATCGTAACCCTGAACCGAACCAAGAACCGCGACCGGTTTTTCAAAAAATTAGGTTCGGTTCAACAAAAATTTATGTAGTTCTTTCAACGAACACTTACAGGGAAATTTAGAAATTGCTTGTACTCTGACTGCTCTCATTCAATAAGTTTTCCAATCCTGCGATATTTCTCTAGGCCAGATTTATACTATCAACGTTGATAATGAAGCGAACATGGATGAAGCGAAAAGACTGTATTGTTGATAAAGGTTGCTCCTGTGCATCAAAAGCATTTCTTGATTTGGACTATGACCAAGTTACCTCAATAGATTTCCTGGAGGACTCTGTAATAACAGCTTGTTGCGCGGCACAAACTCTAAATTTAGTAAATAACGAATTTTTTTAGGGAAGTTTAGTTTGACATTAGTATACTATTCTATAGAGTTCCCATACTTCTCCGTAATCACACTGTATAAAAACTATTGCTCGATTGTGTGACGCAATGGAATTTGACCCACAAAATGAGCTGTAGTTTACTAACAATTAAAGATTAATGTATTCAGAGTTCTTAAAAGAAGCTTCACCTTCTAAATAAAAACTTTTCGACCGATTGAAAAACATATAGCATACGATTGCACAATTACTATTAAAAGCGTAATTTTAATAATCCGCTGGCTGAGACGATAACATTCAAAAAAAAATTTTTCAAAGAGCAATTGTTCTCAAATCTTTGATTTCTTACTATAAAGAAGAGAAGTTTATTAAAGCCATAAAAAAGCAATGAACAAAATGATGTTTTCAGATTCCCTCGATAACTGTCCAAGAGATAATATATCGACAAATGTTTTCAAATTTTGGAAAGGTCTAAAAAACGAGGACTTAAAAAAATTGCCTTAACTATACTTGCTGTTCCAGCAACTCAGGTATCAGTTGAACGAGCCTTTTCAACATATAAGTTTGATCTTTCTAATCTAAAAGCTAGTGAAGCTAGTAATCTGATAACTAAAGTAGCATTATTGAAATATAGAATATTATTTAAAGCCAATTAGTGTTCTCCCATTAACCGAAACTATTCTTGTTTTATGTTCAAGTGAACTCGAGGTAGAAGATCGAAATCCCCTAAAACCAATAGGTATTTAGGACTTCGAACCAAAAGAACCGGTCCGCTACCCGAACCTTAAGTTTAACAACGGGTTCGAACCCCCGGACCGAACATTCTGCAAAATTTTAGAGGTTTGCAGCTTTGATATAAACCCATTTCTTCTTCTATTTGAAGCATTCTTCTTCTTTGGCCCGTTATTAATATCTGAACCGCTTAACGGTATTGGTTGCTGCTATAAGTGCTCGCCAATCCTTTCTGTTTTGCTCGAAGAGGCATCATTTCAGTTCATCACATCATGCTTGGCAATGTCTTGCCATGGTGTCTTTCTCCAAGTCTTTGGGTCCCGATTTATCACTGAAGTTGTTTTAGTTCGACTCATTTTCTGACTTGTCTTGATCTATTGAACCACATAAGCTTGATCTGTTTGAACCTAGATCTATTTAAGCTTGATTTGTTTGGAGTCACTGGCTGTTTGAGCTGGCTAACTTGAACCAAAACAATTTCTGACTTGATTTACTTCAACATTTTTTGTTAAAACATGTATCAAAGGGCACTTTGACTCCATTTATACAGGGCTCTAGTGTGTATTTTGATTTGACTTCAAAGCAAGTGTACATAACTACTGGTACTCGGTAGCCCCGCATAAAGCCACATACGTACAAAAAATAACCTGGAATTCCATGAATCTGTTATCGTACATTTCAATAAATAATTAGTTACGCCAATCTTATATTAAGTTGCGTTTCTTAACCTGTGTGGCGCAGCGGTTAGTGTGTCGGACTGCTGTGTGGGAGGTGTGGGTTCAACCCCGCCTCGGACCATCTAATAACAAGTTTTTTTCTTTTTTATTTTTAAAAATTGTTTTTACACATCCGTTCACCTTCACCAGCTATTGGTGCCCGCTGTGAAGTAACTAGCCATGAAAAAGCTTCTCAAACTTTGCCATTCAAAATTCGGGATTAAGCTGTAGGTCCCTTTCTCTTGTGCGAACAATTATAAGCACACACGCCAAGAGATTGAGAGAAGCTTGGCTTAGACCTTTGGGGCTGTGAGGCCCATTTTACATTTTAGATGTAGGGTGTGTACCTAATCTAGTTGTCCTCACATAAATTTTAATCTTGATTTTATTATTCCTCCACTTTTTTCTCATACAGAAACATTTTCTCGGAGTATCATCATCATTTAACCAATCTGGCAATCTTCAACGAGGATACCCACAGCTTGGAGCGGGATAGCAGTCATGAATTTGAAATATCCAATCTAAACTTTCTTCAAAGTGGACATTAAAATTAAAAGGGACTTACCGGCGGTATTTTATTGACATCGATTATCTGTATAATTAGCAGACCACGTCCCTGCTGCACATTCGGCGCAGTGCTGTCTGTGACCAGTACATTAATGCGCATCACCGCAAAGAGATTGCGATCCAGTTGCTTATTTACCGACACCTTACCATTGCGGGCAATGGCAAAGTATTCCTTAAATTGTTCACTGTGTGGCAGTTCCTTGCCTTCCTTATTGATGGCCGTAATATCATCGGTGGCTGCAAACTCTAAGGCATTATGACTAGCCACATCCGGATCGAGAGCTATAAGGGTGTACACCAGCTGGCCGGGAGGAGCATCGGCACGCACTTCGGCATGTTGAGTGGCTGGCACAAAATAGGGATCCTTATCGTTGCTATTCTGCACATTGATGGTGAGCGTAGCTGTGCCGGTTAGGCTGGGTGTGCCCAGATCTGCGGCCTGCACCTGCAGCTGATAGGTATTGCGTCTATCGTAGTCCAGCTTGTGGGACACAAATATCTCACCGGTGCGCTCATCAATGCCAAAATCATCGAAGCTACCCTGTTGTATGCGATAGCGTAATTCGGCATTTTTGCCCGTATCCAAATCCGTAGCCTGTACGCGCTCCACACTGGTGCCAATCTCGGAGTTTTCCTCTACGACAGTATTGTAGTTTGCCTGCTGAAAAATGGGCACATGATTGTTTACATCGCGCACCGTAATGTTGACACCGCAATTGGCCGTAAACAGACCATCGTTCGCCTCAACCACAAAGATCAGCTGATCGCTCTGCAAGTTGGTGACATCCAGGCTGGCATTTCGACGTATGCTAATCTGACCACTCTGCTTGTCAATGTCAAAGATGCTCTCGATTTGTGGTGTACCAATAATCCTATAGCTGATGCTGGATAAAGTATCCGCATCGCGTGCCTTGACCACTAAGGGAGAGTCGAATACCAAAGCACCCTCATCCACACTGGCCCTGTAGAGGGGACTTTCACAAACGGGTGGCGAATCGTTGGCATCGTTCACAGAGATGCGTAAGGAGACCACAGACGTTTGACCCTGCCCATTGTCATCGGTGGCCTGGTAGAAAAGAAGACAAAAGTTAGAACTAAGAATCTCAATTTAGAAGACACAAGAAAGTGTGACATTTTCATTCCAAGTGCTTCAAGTCTTAACCCATTCCTAGAATTGTCTGTTAATCAGATTATCGCTCCTAAAGGAAATCCTTTATTCCATCACCATTTCAACTGCACAGTTCAAGGAACTTCCCTCCCACACTCACACTCACCTTGTACGACAAAAAGTACGTGGTCTCCGTTTCGTAGTCAAGACACGTCTGTGGCGTTGCCTTGCCACTGGCGGTTTTGTCATCATTAGTTGTCGCCTCCTTAGCCGGCGCCTGCGTGATTAACGTATACTGTACGGTTGGCTCTGTGTTTATCTCTCGCGCCTCCGTCTCCGGCTCAGCTTCCATGGTAAGCATTTGTAGTGCCTGACCATCCTCATTATAGAGGTCACGTCGCTGGCGCCTGTTGCGCTCATAACAATTGGCCAGTGTAATGACGCCCGTTTGCTCGTTAACATGGAACAGTTCGGCACCGGTGCCCGATAGGCTGTAGCGTATGCCAGCATCTCCATAGCTGCCAGAGTCCACATCTTTGGCTGTTATGGTCGCTATGTACTGACCGGGCAGTGCAGCTTCCGACACTGTGGCCGAGTAGCTTTCCTGCTCGAAGCTAGGCTTATTATCATTTGCATCCAGCACACTTACGGTTATGGTGGCGGTGGATGAAAGCTTGGGATTAGTATCCGTCTCCTCGGCTACCACCAAAACAATAAACTTGCGCTGATTGGGATTCTCGTAGTCGAGAGTACCATTTGCTACGCGTATATTGACTTGTGAGTAGCCAGTGACCAACTTTGGTTCAACATCAAACACACCGGATACATCATCCAGGCGCAGGGCGAATTTTGAGTTCATACCCACATCGGCATCACTGACACTCATGTCCAGTGCAAGTGGAGTGCCCACGGGTGTGTTTTCGAGCAGCGATACGGAAAACTCCTTTCTATTGAAGGTCGGTGGTGAATCGTTAACATCGCGTATGGTCACAGTGGCTTTGGCTGTGGCGCTGGTAAGTGGATCATCGCTGGGTACACCATTAACCAGTTCACGCGCACGGATGAGTAAAGGAATAAGACCAGTCGAATCGTCTAGAGCCTCACGGTCCAACGGCTTTGCGGTGCGCAGTTCACCGCTGTGGGAATCAAGTAGGAAAATAGTCGCTGGGATCTAAAAAAATATGGAGAGGGAGAAAGAGAAATGGTAAGACTGTGAGTAGACGCAAAAGAAATAAATGTTACAAGGTGGAAAAGGTGGCGACCGTGACGGAGTGGTACGGCAACACCACGTTGGTCGGTCGCATCTCCTTTCCCTTCCCCCTCTCTTCTTTTATTTTTATTTTGAGAATTATTCGTACTTGGATCAATTAATGAAACTTTAAATATTCATTCTTCAATCAAGAAATTCGCTCTGAGATCAAGAATATTCATTCATACCGTACTTCTTACATCAAACTTACTTGATCCACGTATGAAATTCTCTTTTCTATCTCTGAGTGTCAATATTTTTTTATAATTTTCGTTGTGAATTTGGTATTTATTTTTGGTTTTTTAAAGAACCAAAATCAACTTACTTGTCAGTAAATCGTAGACAATTTTACGTGGTTCACCCGTATCACCATCACGTGCATGTACCGTCAACACAAGGGTATTAATGGGACTATCCTCGTCTATAACCGTAGAAAGTGATCCCTGAAAGACAGGCGGCTTATCTTGAACATCCTTTACGCGAGCCTCGAAAGTGGTTTGAGTTTTGTGCAAACCATCGCTGGCCTCGATTTGAAAATGATAGATCATGCGTTGATTGTAATTGAGAGTCTCGTTTAAAACCACAGCGGCTGTTAGTACAGTTGCCTCGCGCGTCAGCAATTGTAGACGGAATCTATTTAAAAAAAAAAAACAATTATTTATTAGAATCTTAAGCACATTTTTATTCTTTAAACTTACTTGCTGCAGGCCTCGGGACTCTGTTGTTGAGGCAGACACTTCAGATCTAAACTGTCGCCTATGGTATCGCGATCCTTGACCAAAATTTTATTGAAAATGGTTGTACCAACGGCTGCATCCTCATTGACATCCGCCTCATAGGGTGTCTGCGTGGGGAAAATGTTTGTTACTTTAGTCAAATCAAGTGTTTTGTAATTGAATCAAGTACAAATATGGTAAATAGTACGCAAACAATTGATTCAATTAATTCGTATGTCAAGTTCGATTTTAGTTACACCAAAATAAGTTTCTACTTTACTTCACTGACAGGCAACTAATTTGCTAACAATTTGACAAGAACTTGGCTAAATAGCCATGTTTGCAGATTTTTCTGGACTTAAAACTGAAACTATGGTTCCATGCTTAAATTTTTTTCATATATGTAATTGAAACTTAAAAATTAGTTCTAAGCTACGATGGGGCTCTACAGCCAGAACAACGGAGTCCTCAGGGTATTCATGCTTAAATAGTTTGAGCAAAAAAATTTCCTAATTTTTTAAAATTTGGGCAAATTAGTTGCCTGTGGGACCTTAGCTTAAATTCTATGGTCAAACTAATTACATTATGGAAACTAAAAGTGGGAGAAAAATCTAGAAATTCTGTACTCGATTCAAGAATTTTCGTTATCGAATGATTTGGAAAATTCCTGATCTAATTTAAACACCAAATTATTGATTTTAAGACCGGTTTCGGTATGTTAAGCGTGTTTTGGACTAAATTTTGTTTATGTATCTTTGCAAACTAAATTGTTGGCGTCCCGCCCCGGGCAGAAAATTTTTAGGGGCGGCAATTTCTGGAGGCGCCGAGTTTTAGGGGCTGCAAGTTTTGGGGCGGCAAAATAATTACAAAATATATATTGATTCTTCTCTTAAATTAATACTTAGTGGTATTCCTGAAGGTTATTTAGAATCTGCTGTTATTTCAACATGGAGAACGTTGCAAGATTCTGCACTTCAAGATCTAGTAAAACGAGAAAGGCAAAGCTAACTTCGTCCGTACCGAAGTTTTGATACACTTGAAATAGCTTGTCTCAACGGTTAGCGACTTCGACCAAACATCGCAGATCAGCTTAAAAACATTACATATTACCCATGACCGTGTTTGAGAGCAGTAATATTGAGAACAAACCAGTTTTTCTCACAAATACCCATTTTCCGAACGAACATTTGTATGGCAGCTACAAGAAGTAGTTATCCGATCCGGTTTTGACATATTAGCAGCGTGCAGTAAAAAGAAGACTCTGTGCGAAGTTTTAGCTCGATAGCTCCAAAACTGAGGGACTAGTTCGCGTAGAAACAGACAGACGGACAGACAGCGAACAGACGCACAGACGGACGGACAAAGCTTAATCGACTCAGCTCGTCATGCTGATCAAGAATATATATACTTTATGTGGTCGGAGATGATTCCTTCTATGCGTTGCAAACTTCTGGGCAAAATTATAATACTCTTTGCAAGGGTATAAAAATAGAGGAAAGCTAACTTCGGCTCGACCGAAGTTTATAAACCCTTGGTGCATGATATATCCCTGGCAGCTATACGATATATTCATCCGATTTCGATCAAACTCTCCAAAATTGTGAGACAGATAATATTAATACCTGGAACGTACAAAGACGCTACCATTGAAAACAAAAAAGTTTTTCTCACTAATACTAGTTTTTCAACCGATCGTTCCTATGGCAGCTATATGCTATAGTCATCCGATCTGGTTCCGACAAATGTGCAGCGTATTTTTACCAAAAGACTTCGTGCAAAGTTTGGTTACGATAGCTTTAAAACTGACGGAGGAGATAGCATAGAAACAGACAGACGGACGGACGGACGGACGGACATGGCTATATCAACTCAGCTCGTCCAAGGGTATAAAAATAAATTTTTCTTGAGTGCATTTTTGAAAGCTTACGAGTCTGTTTAAAGGGATTAAAGATCAGTGGTCTACAATGGACGGAGTCAAAAATGCTGCAGTTTTTAGACCTTGTGTTTGACTTAATCAAAGATGTTGGGGATTCCATATATTCCAAAATATTGAATAAAGGGCGTATACAGGAGGCGCTGATTTGTAGTATGCTTTGAAAATTTCCTATGAAGCAAATGTTGTGTCAACTGAACAATATTAAAAAAATAACCACATTTTCCATATTAAAAACCAAAAATTTCTACATTTGAGAAAAATCAGAAAGTTGTATTTAGATATAGGCCGTGTTCACCAGCACAAATCGATGACGAATAAATCGATGGATCTAGTCCAATTGTTGAGGTGAACGAATGTGAAGTGCAACTATGATTTGCTAATTTTGTCATATTGGCTAAAATCAAAACGATAGGTATCCCGCATACCATTTTTACCTTAAAATTTCATCAAAGCGTTAAACACAATCCAATTAACTTTTTTGATGTGTGAAGTTTGATGTTTTTTGTGTGCTGGTGAATACGGCCATACCTTTTAATCAATACAGAATGTTATTTAATCCTTTGTTACATGGAAAAAACAAATTTATAGAGTCAATTATAAAAGAACACTTAACAAACACCAAATAATATTTTCACGTTATTTCGTCATAGTTCGCGATGCATTGTTTTTGCGATATTTTCCGAATTTTTGGGGTTTACAATACCATAGTGGACTAGGTTCGATTTCTTAGGTCATAATGGTGTACAATGAGCAGGACCATCTCATGTTCTCTTTCTAAACTTAAGCATCTTTGGCACTGAAATCGAACGGGATCGAATGGGATCCCATGTCGGCTCCCAAGAACAATCGTTTTTTGATTCACATGCGACATCTATATTCACTGTGATTTACTTATTTGCTTATAACTTGAGAACCGCTCATCCGATCTTTATAATTTTTTCGGCAAATCGATACATATTGCTAATGACTAACTATCTCTAGAAGGTACAAATCATCTATCTATAAAACTGTGAAAGATATGTTTTTTCCGAATTCCGGGGGCGGGAAGGGGTCGTGGCAAAAATTGAAAATAAACTTGATCTGCCTGCAAGTATTGTATAAGAAGCATTTGCCCCATACATGCCGAACCTCTATCTCTTACCATCTCTCAGATCTGTTTTCTCATACGGACGGACAGACGGACGGACGGACAGACGGACGGATAGACGGACATGGCTATATCGACTCGGCTGTTGATACTGATCAAGAATATATATACTTTATAGGGTCGGAAATGATTCCTTCTCTTAACTTATCTAAATATACTCTATGTATCTTCGGTACAGAGTATAAAAAACGCATCCTATGAGTCACTAGGATATCGTGCAATATTTCTGTTATACGCTCATCACTCTCTCTCTCTCTCTCTCTCTTTCTCTTTCTCTATGAGATTGTGTTTGTTAAATGGAATGTCGGGTTGGGGTGTGTAAGCTGATCCGGCTTGAATATCGTTCATCCGATCTTTTTCATTCCTTTGGCAAATCGTTAAATAATCTAGATTACTAAGTGTGTCTAGAAGGTAAGAACTATCTATTTACAAAACTGTAGGATATATGACTTTTTCTAATTGCGTGGCGGGACTTGTTAAGTCTGCAAGTATAAGAAGAATATGTCTTATACATGTCAAACCTGTATTTCTATCATCTTTGACTTGTGTTTGTTCATACGGACAGAAAGACGGACATGGCTATATTGACACGGCTGTTTATGCCGATCAAGAATATATATACTTTATAAGGTCAGGAAATGAGTCCTCTCTGTTACATATTTTTGCACAAGCTTAATATAATAAGGAACAGCGTATAAAAAAAACGGTACCAAAGTTTCTGTTTCGTTCCGATACTATCGGTTCCAATAACAATGGTAAACGGTATTTGATTCCCAAAAATAATGTATATCGGTTTCAGTAAGCGATTTGAAACGGTTTATTTGCGTTAACGGTTCCGGTTCCGGTATTGAGCACTGCCAAGAGCTAAATGTTTCTTTAAAATTTTCTAGAACCGGTCTAGAACGGTGTCAGAGAACTTCGACAGATTTTATTTTTTTATTTAAAAATCTAATTAGAAGGTTTTTGTACACGATAATGTCCATCTCCTCGAACAGGGTTGCATCTCTCGCCAAAAATATTCCCGAATATAGCCTGTTTGTTATTGTCGAACTTAAAAGATGGCGCCTTTGGTTGGTTTTGCGAACAATTATTTAAACGCAAATTTCAATTTTGAAAAATATTAAATATTTTATTCATTTGATGCATCCTCTCCATAAGAATATGGTTTTTTAAATTTCCAAAATAAATATTACTTTTTTTACTTATCAAAATTGTTTGGTTGGTGAATTTTGATAGATTTAAAACCAACCGAAAGAGATTTCCGCGACACCAAGAATTGGTATTGGGTTGGAATTTGGTTGAAAGAGAATTCCGTTACACATTTGACTAAAACGAATCACTTTGATTTAGGGAAACTAAATCATAAGACAATGAGAAATAGGTAAGCAAATTGATTCGTCGTCAACTTTTCAGTCAGAAATTAGTCAGCTGTTCGCTGTTATTTTCGTTTGGAGTTATTTTTTGACTATGTCTATCCTCCTTCCTCACAATTATTTTGAGTATAATATTTACATACAGTAGTTAACATGATACATGATACAATAACTACAAGGTAGCGCAACCGGAAGTGTCTTTTCGCATGCGCTAGAATTTACCGTTCCAAAGGCTAAAACAACACAAGGTTGTTACTTATAATTTTTTTATAGTTTTCGATAGAAGTTTCGCACTACATAAGAAAATGGAAGACGACCATATCGGTTCGATACACCAGATTACAACTTTGAGTCATCTAACCAAGGCCGACTGAGAATATCGAAGCTGCGCAGTGCACTACCTTGTAGTTATTGTATCATGAAGGTGTTTCACATTGTGCTTCTATTTTAAATCTTCTTTGACTCTTATTAAACTAAATACGCTTAGTTCTTGAAACTTAACAATAGTCCGCATTGAGGTACTTATAGAGCGCATAGGTAGTCACAGTGGTTAAAGCGAGACGGACCTAGTCCCAAATGCACTCATAGAGCGTAAGTGAGAGCTAACAGCTGACCAAGGGGTTGCGACTGACCTAACGGAAGATCAGAAATCTACAAACAAATCTACACAAAGTGATTGAACTAGTTGGGAATTTTATGGGCAGGTGTAAGCTAACTGTAAATCACTTTTGGCATTGTAAATCAATTCTTTTCTGCATTAAGTCTACGAAATTGTGTACTTGTGACTTGGCGTATTTACAATAAAACTGGCTGTTGTGGTATAATAAAATTTCATAGTTAAATACATAATTTTTGGATACACTTACATTTTGAAACTCAGGCGGGTTATCATTCTCATCCAATATGATAAATGTTATGGGTTGTTGCACCACATTATCCTGTTCCGATTCACCCGCAGGATCAACGCGATCCCGTATGGACACTAAGAATGTCAAACTATCCGTTTCCTCACGATCCAACGGCTTGATCAGCGTTATATTGCCCGAAACAGCATCCACACTGAAATGATCTGAGCCTATGGCACCGAAAGTGACACTACTACCCTCAGGATCATAGCCTTCGAGACGAAAGACCACAGTGCCAACAGGAACATTCTCATACAGCACAATATTGTTGAGGGTTTGTGTAAAGACAGGCGGCAAATTGGTCTCTGCCAGCGATGAAGAGGCAGCAGTTTGATCACAGCTGATCAATTGAACTGCCACAGAACAGTAGATGATCAACAGTCCCAAGGGCCACGTCATTTTCAAAGCTGAAAGAAAACAAAAAACATTTGCTGATTTAAGTTTAAGTGTGCTTAAAACAAACAGATTTGATGGCCAAATAACCTAAAATCCTGATGGCTCCCATTTTTGGGGTCATTTGTTGCGTGAACAAACAACAAAGATAATTAAATTTCATGCTGAAAATTCAATTAGCTGACGACGCACATACACAAATAGAGATGGGGGACAACAACAACGGCAATGATGTCGAAGGCCATAACAATATAACGACGCTGATGACAAGCAGCAACATTGTGGCAAATTGTGTGCACACTTTAACTGGTCCCGTGCTGCTCCCTTAAAGGCGCCACAGCATGCGGGACTGGACCGTGGCCAAGCCTGGTATCTACCAACCAGCAGACATACCCGTATAACCACACAAACAAACGGTAATAGCAACAGGAGCAGGAGCTGTAGCCAATTAGTTATGCATAAAAGCTGGACTAAATATTTTCAGGTACATAAGGCTGTGTGTGAGTTCGTGCGTGTGTGTGTGTGTGTGTTTATTTGCCCACAACATTGGCCCAGGTCCTGTGTGGGTCCATAAATTACCTATTTCCCAGTCGGTTGCGTGACCATAAACCGAACATTTTAAGGTTGTGCGGGTTTGTTTTGGGCTTTTGGGTTATCGGCCTGGAATACATTTGACCATAATAACAAAGTTGCCAAAAGAATTGCACATTTTCAGTTACTCCTTTACAAAATGCCTAAACTATTTTCCCATACACTTTAAAACCTACAAAAATGTTGGGTAAATATTTTTGAGAAAGTTGACTTTCTAGTAGTACTTCAAGTCAGCTGTAAGTTGATGTTTTTACAAATTAAAAATTAAAAAAAAAATTCTATAAAAGTTAACACTATTTTGCAAGCAATAGAGCGATTTTCGACGCAGATGATCAATTCATCAATCAAAATATTATAATCAAGCAAATTTTCATTTGTTGAAAATTAAAAAAGATTCTTAAAGAATCGATTTATTGATATATTCTAACCCTTTTACAAATTTGATTTTGATCTTAGTTTAGTTGAGTTCTGATTAAAATTTGATTATTTTTTAAAAAGCACCATAAAATAATAATTATAAAGTCAAACACATCGTGCAAGTTGTATCCTGTGTGAATGTGCCCAAAAAACTAAGTTACCCTTTCTTGCTCATACTTTTAATTCAACTGCTTTCCATTCTGTATGGTTACCACATTTACTCCACTTGTTATTCTGCTGTTGCTGCTTTTCTGTTGACGTATGTCGTTTATGGTTTTTGTTAAATGATATTTTGCTCTGCTGACATGGATGAGTTTATGGTCTTACTATCTCAATAGACAGTTGATTAAAACTATGCAATGTAAATTTATAGACGCTTAAATCATGTTGCCTTGTGTGGGCGTTCATGTGTGTGTGTGTCCGTATTCTAGACGATAATCTATGGGGATTGTGTTTGTCATGGCTTTACAGAGGTGAAACTAATGAAATTTTGAAATTGAATTTCTTGCTAATGAAATTCTTGAAATGACGACTTTGATTTCTTGCTCATGAAAAACATGTTTAACAGTGGTCCTTGGGGTGACATCCGAAAAGTACTCAACATTTTTCTAGGGTGGGTGGGTGGTGGGGGGCTTGGTTGTTTTGCTCTTACTGAACCGTTCTCCGATTACTTCTTCGCATCGATTTATGCTAATTATAACTATTCTAGAAAGTACGAATCGTTATCTTCAAAACTGGGGGTATACGTTTCCAAATTGCGGGGCGGGAGGGGGCGTGGCCAAAATTTGAAACAAACTGATCTGGTGCGATAAAAGAGCATTGTCCCATACAGTAAACCTTATCTTACCATCTGAGATCGACGCGTTCATACAGACAGACGGACATGCTAATGCTCGGCTGTGTGCGATCAGATAAATCTTGGGCGGAAATGTTTCCTTCTCCCTGTTACATACATTTGCACAACTTCATGATCCCCTTTTACCCATTTTTAATGGGTACAGGGTATAAAAAAGGCATTTAGAGATCAAATTAAAGGGCACAAATTTAATTCAACTTTTTCTTAACGCAGATATTCTATTAAGGACCAAGACATGAAGGACAATTTACCAAAATAAAATCGTGTGCTTTGGATTGGAAGGGAAGGCAGGCGCTATTTGATACAATCGGTGGGTATGCTGCTGTTCGATACTCAATAAGTTTACGATTTTAAAGTGGTTTATTGCCATAACTCCAAAATTGTGAAAGCTTTGAACTTTGGTATTAGATATTTTACTGGCTCATAACTGGTTTCGTTCCGATTCAAACAATATTAAAAACCAAATCTTAGATATTGTTGTGAAAAATTGGGGGTGTAGTTCGGCCGTCTTTCTTTCTGCAGTCAAAACATTTTTTGGCTCAGGTTTCCTCCTACGCGTTTCGGTAAATATATTGCCTTATTTAGGGATCTTAGGTATTCAGCTACATGGTTTGTATGAACCTGTTCCAAACCAAGTTACGGTTCGGTTCAACCAAAAATTAGACCTTAAAAGCAATCGATTTTTTCGTTACCTGGTCGATATATTGGGACAGAGTCTTAAAATAGCCAGATGTCGCCTTTAAGTCACCATTTAGCCGGCGGTATACCACCAGGTCAGTTCCCGTTTTCGAATTCAATCAGATTACGAGGAATCAGAGTTGGTGGCTGTTCCCGTTTTAAAAAAAGCCGTCCAGTTATTCAGTTTCAAAAGTTTTGTCATTAAGTGAAAAGTAATTGGCAGTTTTCATGTCACCGGTTAGTCTTTTTATCTATCAAACATTTGTATAAGTCAAGATTTTTGAAGTATCCATTGACATACTGAACATAAAATTTGATTGATAATTATTTTTTCCAAAGTTGAACTTCAGAAGTTGCATCTAGACAAAGCAACAAGTAAGAGCGTTGCAATCGAGTGGCCCGACCTCGAAATACCCTATACAATGGAGACACACATACACACACGCACACAATACACATGCGCGCGCGCACACAGACTCTGAAATAGGCACAAAAATAAACTATTTTTGGGTGAAATAAAAACCATTTTTAAGAGATATCAGTGCACAAAAATCAAAAATTAACCGCAATAAAATATTTCCAAAGGATTCGCTGAAATCGTAATTTGAATGGTTGCCCGCGAAAACCACTTATGTTTTTGTCCCGTGCGAATGTCATGTTTTTTTATACACTTGAAAAGTGTATTATAATTTTAAAAGGAGTGTCAACGCATAGAAGGAATCATCTCCGACCACATAAAGTATATATTGTATATTCTTGATCAGCATGACGAGCTGAGTCGATTAAGCTTTGTCCGTCCGTCTGTCCGTCCGTCTGTCCGTCTGTCTGTTTCTACGCGAACTAGTCCCTCAGTTTTGGAGCTATCGAGCTGAAACTTTGCACAGAGTCTTCTTTTTACTGCACGCTGCTAATATGTCGGAACCGACCGGATCGGATGACTACTTCTTGTAGCTGCCATACAAATGTTCGTTCGGAAAATGGATTTTAGTAAGAAAAACTGGTTTGTTCTCAATATTATCGCTCTCAAACACGGTCATGGGTAATATGTAATGTTTTTAAGCTGATCTGCGAAGTTTGGTCGAAGTCGCTAACCGTTGAGACAAGCTATTTCAAGTGTATCAAAACTTCGGTACAGACGAAGTTAGCTTTGCCTTTCTCGTTTTTAAATTTTCTGGAAAACAAAACTTTACCCAAAATCAATCTTTGCACCAATTGAGGAGCTACTGAAGAGCTATAAGTTAAACCACAGACACTACACATAATAGATGCTTCACCTCATAGAACCTTTTTATACACTTGAAAAGTGTATTATAATTTTGCCCAGAAGTTTGCAACGCATAGAAGGAATCATCTCCGACCATATAAAGTATATATATTCTTGATCAGCATGACGAGCTGAGTCGATTAAGCTTTGTCCGTCCGTCTGTCCGTCCGTCCGTCTGTCCGTCTGTCCGTCTGTCTGTTTCTACGCGAACTAGTCCCTCAGTTTTGGAGCTATCGATCTGAAACTTTGCACAGAGTCTTCTTTTTACTGCACGCTGCTAATATGTCGGAACCGACCGGATCGGATGACTACTTCTTGTAGCTGCCATACAAATGTTCGTTCGGAAAATGGTTTTTAGTAAGAAAAACTGTTTTGTTCTAAATATTAATGCTCTCAAACACGGTCATGGGTAATATGTAATGTTTTTAAGCTGATCTGCGAAGTTTGGTCGAAGTCGCTAACCGTTGAGACAAGCTATTTCAAGTGTATGAAAACTTCGGTACAGACGAAGTTAGCTTTGCCTTTCTCGTTTTTCGTTTTAAAGCTTGTTGGCAGGGGCGCGCGGGGTTCAGACGAATAAAATCTAATATAGAACAAGCCTTTCACAGCTGCCAAGGTCAAATTAGTTTCGATTTTAACATTGCTCAATATCAAAGCAAATGAGGTTCACATTTTTACGACAACGCCGGAACATCAAGCCAAATGAGGTTCACATTTTTTCGACTAACGCCGAAGGTTACAATCGCGTTGAGGGATAGACTCTTATCTCATGGAAGTAAGGTCGTGAGTTCGTTTCCAGGTGCAAACCACAATTTTTATACCCTTGGAGAGGGTATATTAAAATTGTCCGGATGTTTGTAACGCACAGAAGGAAACATCTCCGACCACATAAAGTATATATATTCTTGATCAGCATGACGAGCTGAGTTGATATAGCCATGTCCGTCTGTCCGTCCGTCCGTCTGTCCGTCTGTCCGTCTGTTTCTATGCTATCTCCTCCGTCAGTTTTAAAGCTATCTCAACCAAACTTTGCACGAAGTCTTTTGGTATAAATACGCTGCACATTTGTCGGAACCGGCCGGATCGGATGACTATAGCATATAGCTGCCATAGGAACGATCGGTTGAAAAAGTAGTTTTAGTGAGAAAAACTTTTTTGTTTTCAATGCTATCGCTCCCAACCCCCGTATTTATAAGTTTTCTATGCTTTCACATAATTTCAGCAAGTTTTATGCAAATCGGGCAACTATATAGTATAGCTGCCATACAAAAGATAGGTCTGAAAAAAAGTCTTAGTGAGAAAAACTTTTTTGTTTTCAATGCTATCGCTCCCACGTTGTACAGATCTATATTATATACTACCACACAATTTTGTCAAGTTTGATTTAAATCGGATGACTATAGCATATAGCTGCCATAGGAACGATCGGCCCAAAATGTAGTTCGAGTTAGAAAAACTTTTTTGATGAATATATCGTATTGCCATATAAAAAACTGGCAGCATATATCATGCTCCAAGGGTATATAAACTTCGGTACAGCCGAAGTTAGCTTCCCTCTATTTTTTATTATCGTTTGTGTGAAATAAGAGCCGTTGTTCAATTTCATTTCTGCTTTCAGATACGGTCTTCGTCCCTGCAACATCTGATGTTGCCATGGCGACATCGTGTGGCACAGCGATTTTGTTTTTAGAAAAAAGGACGCTAAAAAAGGACGCTTTTGGGTCATTCTTTTTATAAACCGAACAGTTAAAAAAATTTTTATTTTTCATTTTAATAAAAAAAAATCCGAAATTAGATCTCGACATGCCCATCATAACGTAATTTGCGGTTTTGCACAAAAATTTTTTGTTAATTTTATAAACAATTTCAAAAATCGTCAAAAACGGAAAAATGGAAAAAAGGGTTTTTTAAAAACGTGATATCTCAGGTTTGGTTTATCGGACAGGTATCAACTTAATACTGGTGAAAAGTATTTTACTGTAGCTACTCAAATAATAGTTTTTATAGATTTTTAAATTATTTAATAATATTAAGTTATTGTTGCTAAAAATTATTTATAATTTTTCTCAGTGTTAACCACCATGATATAGCTTCTAAGCATAAACAATTTATTGTCCTAAACGTAACTTAAATTTTGGAGTTTTCAAAAAGATGGAGACTTTTATAGTTTAAAAGTTATGAGTTTTCGAAGTTATAAACAAATAAAAAGTTGCCCTTAAAGAATGCGTTGCCACTCAGTCAGTTTCAAAGCTCTACGACTGAAACTTGGCAAGTGGGCTTTATATATATCAAGCTTTTCAAAAATGTCAACATCACACAGATCGGACGTCTATTTCATATAGCTGCCATACGAATGCTATGATTAATTGCATTTTGTTGTGGATTAGGGTGACCAGAGTTTTGAAAGTATATTATACCACAACCAAATTCAGCATTTCTATGGCAGCTATATGATATAGATGTCCGATCTGTGTGATGTTGGCAATTTTGAAAAGCTTGATAAATATAAAGCACAATTGCCAAGTTTCAATCACATGACTTTAAAACTGACTACGTGAGAAATTTTTATTTAAGGGCATCTTTTTTATTTGTTTATAACTTCAAAAATTCATAACTTTTAAACCATAAAAGTCTCCATCTTTTGAAAACACCAAAATTTAAGTTAAATTTAGGGCAATAAATAGTTTATCCTTAGAAGCTATATCATGGTGGTTAACACTTAGCAAAAATTATAAATAATTTTTAGCAACAATTACTTAATATTATTAAATAATTTAAAAATCTATAAAATTATAATTTGAGTAGATACAGTAAAATACTTTTTACCAATATCAATTTGAGACCTGTCCGATAAACCAAACCTGAGATATCGTGTTTTTAAAAAACCCTTTTTTTCCATTTTTTCGTTTTGAACGATTTTTGAAATTGTTTATAAAATTAACAAACAATTTTTGTGCAAAACCGCAAATTACGTTATGATGGGCATGTCGAGATCTAATTTCGGATTTTTTTTTATTAAAATGAAAAATAAAAATTTTTTAACCGTTCGGTTTATAAAAAGAATGACCCTTTCCGACTTTTTAAATATGAACGAAATGTTTATTTTTTATAAAAACTACCAATCACATACTGATTTTGGAAACCTTTTTGCTCGTTCTGATTCACTAATGGAAGCTAGCACAAAACATATTTTGGTTTTTGAAAACGTTTTCAAGAAGGAGCCCGAAAAAATAAATAATAAGTCGCTCATTATAGAGTTGTGCCACAATTCCACGCTTGATTGGTTTTCAAGGGATTGCAGAGATCACAGGCTGCAACTCTTAGAATTTCTTCTCCTTGTTCTTCTGAGAAAACACTGCCTATGGGCATTGCAAGACAGTCTCGAAAAAGTAAAAGTTAAAAATTATTGCTGGCAAATAAATTAAGGCCCTCTTCTGGTCTAGAGGTCTAAATTTTACATGTTTTTTAAAAATTCGTGGAAAGAAATCGGGAAGAGATTTTGTAATTCTAATTTTTGTATTTGGTTGTACAATTCATTATAAAAAATACAAAATTAAAAAAAAAAATTTGTGAATGCGTGGGCTGTTCAAAAAGTTCTCGGGATCCAAAGTAGGCTCTTCCAAAAAAGATGTGTCGATGGTCCCCCGTTTCCGGGAGTTACAATTATCAGAAAGCAATACGGAAGATGGGAAGTTGGTTAGTATGAATGGTTTTATCGTCCGTAGCAGAATTGTGAAATTAAATTGAATTTGAAAAAATGGCGGCCTTTCAAAAACGCAAAATCGATTTTTGACCATTTTTTGCAGTCCAGTGTACAAAAATAAAAAGTAAAAACTTTTTTTCTCAAAGATTGAGTGAGAAACGATAGCCACGTTAATTTTGCGTCCATAAAGACCTAAATCATTAAAATCGGTTGGGTAGAACTTGAGAAAATCGTGGGCACCATTTTGAAAAACGTGGTTTCGAGAAAAACGCGTTCAAAGTTTGAAGTAATGTGAAAATTACTTGTATTTTTGAACACATTGGTCGACAAAAAAGGCTATATCTTCTAAAGAGGTTAGAATTTAAAAAATCTATTTGGAATAATATTTTTGAATATCTAAGCTAAAAAATAAAAAAAATTTTAAATAAAAACAATTTTTTAAAAATGAAAAAAAAAGCTTTTAAAATAGTAAAAATATTTTAAAAGCACAAAAACAATTAAAAATACAATTAAACGAAAAAAAAAGGAATAACAAAAAAAAATTTTAAACAATGAAAAAAAGTTTTAGCCTCAATCTAGATTCGAACCCGTACATCAAAAATGAAAGAAAGTGCGCCTACCCACTGAGCCATCGATTATGTCCTAGAAAGCGCAGCTAAATTGCAATAAATGGATCCTCATAAATGAAGCTAGAAGCAAAAATTGGGATCCAATGTCAGCTCCCACGAACAAACACTTTTTATTTCAGATGTGCCACCATAATATCTATAAATCTTTGGTTAAACCTATAGTAAAAATAAAAATCCCATTTATTTGAATTTTTTAAAATTTAAATGCGTACGATTGTCCCGTTCGACGTTATGGAAATGCCCATATACATATTTTTTGTCTCTTAATATTTTAAAAACCGAAATGGAACCCATTATATTGTTTCGATTATGATTAACCTAAAAAAATCTATTTTGATTTCGGTTCCGGTTAGTCACTAAAAATTTTTATTTCGGTAACGGTATCGGTTTGATTCAGTTATATCGGTTAAAAATAAAGGTTGGATAACCTGGCTTAATCAAAAGACACTTCGTAAGGGATCATTGTCAAAGTTAGATTAATGTTAATCACACGAAAATTCGCTGGATTTGCCAACACAATTTAGTGTGATGATTTCTTTGCCAAAACCCAAGCTAGTCTTACTTTGAAATAATAAATAATTTAAATTTTATAACACTTATTTACAATTTCCTGTGCATATTTAAAATAATTTCCTGTAAGCACTCGGTCTCTCTTAAAGTCAATATCCATCAATTTCACCCTTTCATAACAAGCGCCAATTTCCATCATATGAGTATAGTAAATTCATGTTGTATGTGTGCAAGCGTAGGTGCGCGTGTGTATGTACTTTCCTTTTCATGTTTGTCAATTCAACACAACCCAACTCAACCTGTTGATGGATATTTACCACCAACCCACTGACATTTAAGCCTTTCAACAACCCGAGTATTTTCCCTCTTTTTTCTTCTTTTATGTTGACTCCCTTAAGTTCTGGCCATAAAAGTAAAGGAAAGCTAAATGTACCTTAAGTCAAGCTGCCTTGGCTTGGAGTGCTGTGCAAACTTCTTGAGCTTTTTGGGGGATGGGGGGTAGGTTGGTGTGCTTCATGCATATTGGCCGGGGCTCACTTGGGCGTATGTCAAACATAATAAATCATATTTATTTAAAGGGAAATTCTACTTTTTTTTTCTTTCTCGTTTTATGCCCCAAAATCTCGATTTTGTCCTGGGTCCATAATAATTGAATTAGGTGCGCTTCAAGGAGTCGCGACTCGTTGACTAATGCACAAAACTTGTTTGTCCTTTTTTCCCGATGAAAACTTGACACTTGACTGAGGAGAGCAGCAGGCAAATCCACCCCAAACTTTTCTCTGTGTTTGGCATAATAAAAATGTCAAACTCCTTATGCTGTCGCTTGTAATACATCTTATTCATAAAAATCTTTGCAGTTTTTTTTTTATTTTATTTTATGATCCTTGCTCTGGCTCTCTCGCCCTGGAAGTCCTTGCCTAGCTTTTTTTGGTGTGCAACATTTGTTAAGGCTGATGATGATATCGTGTGCGAGTTCACAAAGTGTTCCACTTAAATATGCTATGTAAATCACCTGAGCGAGCTCTCCGCACCCATCCCCTGCGCCTCCCCCTGCCACTACCATAAGCGCGTGCCGGTGCCGTCATTTGCTTTATATCTTGCACTTTGTTCGGCCCGAGGCCTTGCCAGATTCTATTTAAACAGCATTATCTTCAGTTGCCGCCTGGCCTTATCTCAAAGCTGCGGCACCAAACCGGCAGCTCTCTGGGTCCTTCTGGCAAACACCTTGAAGCCACCGTTCGTATTTAAATTGCTCTTTTTTATTTACACCGTCTGTTTTATTCGTCCCCGTTTTTTTGGCTTGCTTTTTTCTTTTTCTTAATTTATTCATAAGCCTGGTGGCAGCGGCCCACTTCTTGAGTGGGGCAACATCATTACTATTACTCATGCAGGGCACACACTCACACTCTGCTCCACATACTTCTGTCCCGCCTGGCAACCACGTGCGTGCGGCAACGTAATTCAACGCACGCCGCCTGTTTGTTTAGGATCCCGCCAAGTCAAGTTTTGAAGCAATTTCAGGGAATGCCCTCACCTGACACCAAAGCTCCCCGGTTCCATGACAGAACTCAGGCTGTATAATTATGCCTAGGCTACATGTCTTCTACACTTATACACTAGGAAAAATATCTGCGCATATATTTTGTAAGAAAATTCGGACCTTTTAGTGTGGCCGGATTTTTATTGACATTACAATTGGAAAGTTTAACAAAATTTAATCATTTTACGATCATTTTATGTGCAAAGTTCTTGATCCAACACCAGCTTTTCAAAGGATTCACCAGCATTTTTTTTGAAAAGTCATGACTCATTCGAGGTTTTGAGTGCCTAAAAACTTTCTTGGACGATCCGACGAATAAGAGCTAGCATTAACGCTGTAAGGAATGATCCAACTTCCTGCTTCAATTAGACTGACATTTTCTTGCTGCATTCTACTATTTCTAGATCAGTGATTGTACCTGCAGTACGATGTACAAAAGCTGTGTATTTTGCTGTTGTAGCTTTCGTATGAAAGTGTCTTCTCTCGACACACTCAAGCTCGCGTAAAAGAGACGCACGACTTTACGTACCGTTTACTCCTTTGCGAAGTGTCTGAATAGTTTACCTTATCTAAACTTATAAATCTGTAGGGCCCGACTGACATATACCAAACTGCTTATCCTAAAGATCTAAGATTTGGCATAGACCTTCGCTTAGTTATGCAGGCGCGCACTAAGAAAGAAAATTTGGAAAATTTGTCCGCGAGGTGGGTAAAAAGGCCAAAGAAAAGTTAAGATGGGCCACATAAATGGCTGTGGCGCTCAGGCAATATTGTGGACAATGCTATTTGCGAGAGAGAGAGTGAACATGAAAGAGAACGACTCACACTCACACTAATTATTCATGTGTAAACTCATACATATGTAAGTGTGTTCGCGCATGAATGATTCTTCTTCTATATATAAAAGAGTTCAACCTGACTAATTGACTGACTGGTGACTGTCGCACAGCCTAAACCATAAAAGATAGGAAGCTGAGTTTTCTACAGTAGTATTATCTTATGATGAAAGTGAGTACTAAGATCGGATTTTGAAAAATTCTGTTTTTTTTGTTTTTTATCCGATCAAGTTCAAACTCATTTTGTAACTTCTATATGAAAATTCAACCATAACTGCATACCAATCTACCGGAAAATTCACCCCACCTGGGTGGAAAATGGGTGAAAGTTTAGTTCCCAGCGATTAGCTCCAAACTCATTTTCAAAGTTACACATAATTAAACATCAAAAGCAAATTTTGGAAAATCTATCCTCAAAATTTGGGGAGAACTGCTGTATGAAATTTTTTTTTTTATCATCCGATCAAACTCAAACTCATTTTCCAAGATCTATGTGAAAATTCAACAATAACTGCGTACCAATCTAACGGAAAATCTGCCCACGGGAAAATGCGGAAAATTCTGCAAGCAAAAAACTATTTGTTTTTCGGTTGGCTTGAAACTCGGCTTGAAAAAATAGTAAGTGAAATAAATTGAGATGTGATTTTCCGGTGTTGGAAATTTTGACCTAATAGGCGGAAAATTCTTGGAAAACTCTGTATGCAAAAAACTATTTTTCACCCGATTGACTTGAACCGCGGTAGCATACGAAATAATTTGGGATGTGGGCGCTAAGTGGGTGGGATGTGGGGATATCTTCTTCTATTTGACTCAATGTAAGCCAAATTATTATCAGAGATTAAAACCGTACCCGTAACCGCTAAAAACACTTTAAAATTTGCAACCGAAACCGTAACCATAACCGAAAAAAATTTTTCTTATAACCGTAACCGTATATCCTTTATTTACAAAACCGGTTATCATTACCGTAACCTAAACAAATATATGGTTTAATTTCGGTTTTTCTTCACTAGTACAATGAACATTTTACATACTTATGAGTTTACCACTAAAGTTGGCTGCTTTTTATTATGCGCCGTACTGTTGCTAATGGGCTGGCATAACTAGGAAGTGCCTGGAAAGTATCTTAAAAACATTGGTGCTAAACAGTTATATAGCATAAAAGCTAGATACTCAGACGCTGGAAATTTTGAAGGAGCGAAAACTGTTTGATAATTTCCAGAGCCGCGGTGTAAATGTAAAATTGGCTGAGAGCTCCTCCAACGGGGCCAAGCCAAGCATCTCACAATCTCTTGGCGTGTGTGCCTTAAATTTTTCGCACAAGAGAAAGGGACCTACAGTTTAACGCAGAATCCGAACGGCAAATTTTGAGAATTTGCTTTTTCTTGGCTAGTTACTTCACAGCTGGCGCCAATAGCTGGTGAAGGTGACCGTATGTGTAAAAGTTATATATTTTGATTAAAACACATTTTCTTTTTTTTCTACGGCGACTGATTATTTACCTACAATTTAAGTAACGATTAACTAATTTACTCGGTACAGTTCAACAGACGGGTTTTTTCAGAAACCAAGTTGAAAACTACGTTCATTTTTTTTATTGTGCGACTGTGTAGTCAAGTCTGTTTTTTTTTTTTGTATTTTTGTAATAAACTTTGTATAGACAGTTACTTTAACGATGTACTATTTATTCAATGTTCAAAAATATATACTTATCTAATTAGTTAAACTAAACTCGATACTTCTGCAATTGAGTAGTTTCTTGTATTTAAGTTAAAACTTATATTGTTAAATTTTAAAACAGGCGAAAATAATGGTGAAAATTCCGTATTAGAAATTTGAACTAAGTATATTTACTGAATAAATGAAATTCCAAATGGGGCAAGATTTGTCAAAGTAATATTTCTTACTAATAACCGTAACCGAAATCGAAACCCTAAACAGAATAAGGATAATAACCGTAACCCTAACCGTAACCCATATCTCATAACCGTAATATAACCGTAACCGGAAAAAAGCGATCGGCCAAAACAGTAACCGTAACCCAAACCGTTATTCGTTTCGGTTTTAATCTCTGATTATTATTATATTTTGTTCTGTTTTAATCATTTTTTTTTGTAAATCAAAGCAGTATGAGAGTATATGACTATGTGCATCCAACATCCATTTAAACATTGAATTTATTTAGTAAGCAGCGAAGCGCTTTCTTCTGGCTTTCTTCAAGCCACTTGACTTTATGTAACCCTTTTAAAAAGCCCACAATTCCCGCTGCCCACTGATTTTTTCTTTTTCCCGCAAAAAGCTACATTTGACAAAAAAAGCTGTTCTGGCAACACTGCTCATTTTTCTTCATCTTTTATTTCGTTTCCGTAGAATTGGACCCGTTCAAACACAATTTTCATTGCGAAGTTTTGTTAGAAATATTAAGGCGCTTTAATCGATATAAATCTCTTAGACCGACTGATTATCTACCCACAGCCTAGATCGCTTATCCTAGAGATTTAATATTTAACAAATGTGTATGGGTGCGCACTTATAAAGAAAATCTCGCTTGACTCCAAATTCACTACATGGTCCTTTGCGAGAAGAATATACTATGGTATGTTAAGCATTCACAAGACAGGAAGGGAACAATTTGTAACTTGAAAAGTTTGTTGTGTTCCTTAGGATGGGATAAAATTTAATATGTATACAGGCCACTGCATTTTCCACGCTTAAATTAATCTCTCTCCTGCCACTTTTTCCATATTGATTTATTTTAATCAGCTGTAAATTCGAAACTGTCTAAAAATTAAAATTGAAGCCAATGATCAAGGTATACTAAACAAGGTAGGCTCACTCGCTCTCTCACAACTTCTTATATTTGTGTCAAAGAGAGCGAGAGCGAGAGAGTAATATATTTCAATACAAAGCCTACTAAGCTACTAAGTAAAACACAAAAAATTCATCCGCGGAGATGCTTCGCTTACAACAGTTTCTTACTCATGGACCAAAAAGTATTAGAGAGGAACTTTGCTCTGTCGGCACCGCTTCTGTCAGAAAATTGTCAGCTGTTCGATCTCAAATACGCTCTCTAGATACATTTTGGTCAACTGTTAGGTCTTTCTGGATACATTTGAGTAATGGTCGTCACGCTCTAACCACAGTGATTTCCTTTCCTTTTAGCTTTTTGGACACTATTGTTTAGCACCAGCAAAATTGAGAGGCAGCGCAAAGTTCTTCTCTAATACTTTTTCCTCCATGGCTTACTGACTGAAATTTAACAAGTTGTCAAGAGAGCGAGAGAGTGAGTAGGTGAGTACCTTGTGTAGTATACCTTGCCAATGATATTAAAAAAGAGTTTGCTTCATAACAAATAGATTTAATACATTTAGTTCCAAGAGCTGTTGGGCTAATCAAAAACAAGAAAACAATCTCATTAAATTTTTCCAAAAGTTGGACGCGGACGAAGTCGCGGCGGGTTTAGCTAATTTAATATATATTTAAGGTTTTAGCCGTGCTCGCAATTTCGCATCTTTTAAGATAAAAAATCATTATGTTTTTGTGCATAAACGAGGTAATAGTTTGATTATTTCCAGATTGAATACTGTATAAATATTACTAATATTAATGCAAATAACTGTCAACTCTTTTATCAATTCGATCAGCTCACTAACAAAAGAGAAAGAACTAAGAGAACACGTTATTTCCCTCCAATAGTTTTATATGTCGCGCATTATTTGTGAACGTCTAAAGCACACAGATTGGACCTTATCAATCGACACACCGATAAGGTCAAGGTTTTTTGAAGCCCTTTCAACCTTTGGTATTTCAGCAAAGTACGTTCGACTTTGCGTGATGACGTTGAGAAGTACGCAAACTTCGTCAAAATAGGAAAGAACCTCTACGAACCATTCGATTCCAAAAGAGGTTTTAGGCGGGGCGTGTAAGTTCTTTAATCTACTGATGGAATATATACTGCGCCAGTGCCCACATGCCAACAGAACGGAGCATTTATTCATAAAGATCTAATGCTACTAGCATATGCCGCTGATATTGATATTATCGGCAAAACCGAACGGGCAGGAAGCAGGGCTTTTTCAGAGATTGATAAGCAGTCTGAACTAACGGGTTTAGCGTTAAATGAGGAGAAGACGAAATACCTAGTATCCGCGGACAGAGAGTCCTTGCGATTTGTAGATTTGTGATGTAGCGGATTTTGTTTACCTCGGAACGACGATAACCAGCGACAACAACATCAGTCTGGAAATTCGACGAAGAATCACTCTTGCAAACCGATGCTACTACGGGCTAAGTAGGGAGTTCAAGAGCAGAGACCTCACGCGAAGAACAAAAATAGCCCTCTACAAGTCGCATATTATCCCAGTCCTGCAATATGGCGCAGAAGCAGCAATGACAGCAGCGGATGAAGCGGCGATTGGCGTGTTTGAACGAAAAATTCTTCGGAGAATTTATGGACCTTTAAAAGTTGGCGATGTTTTCCGCATTCGAAAGAATGACGAACTGTATGAGCTTTATGGTCCCTGTCTGGTCAAGCGCATAAAGCAACAGCGGCTGCGCTGGTTAGGACATGTCACCAGGATGGACGAAGAAGCTCCAGATGTAGCGTATAAATCAAAGGCGACTGATTATGAAGGCGGCAAGAGGGGCAGACCCCCACTAAGATGGGAAGACCAGTTGCGAGAAGACATTGCCAAGCTTGGTGTGACCAAATGGTGTCAGCTCGCACGGAACACATGCAACTGGAGAGCACTAATCGCAGAGACCGAGAACGTCGTTGTGTTGGCCAATAAAGAAGAAGTTTTATATGTTGCCCTTCTCCCTTACTACCACAATCGTTGGATTCCATCAAAATATTTGATCAAAACTATTGTTTAATTTGATTTTAAGAAATTGTAAATCGCAGCAGGAAAGTATGCTTTAACTTTTGAACAATCATTCGTTAGCATTAGCTGACTTTAACAGCTGCTGAACTAAGTCGGCATTTCTGATATGCAACATTGAAGATGAATGTATTTGTGAAATTATGACACAAGTTTTTTTAAGGTTTGAATATTTTTGGAAAAGGGGTTTATGGGCTCTATTTCATATAATGCTAAAATGCCAAGTAGGAAAGACGGGCCCAGGAAACGCTTCGTACTAAGCGCTTGGCAGTGGTAGCGAAGATGCTGACTGCTTTCCTTCTTTTTTATTTACTGAGCAACAACTTCTACAATTATCATTGTGGTTGATACCATGCCTCGCGTTCCGCCTATCTTTAAGATAGATTCATGTGCGAATTCCTACTAGAAGGCAGGCATTCTGCCGAGAATGAAATTTAATTGAATTGTCTTCAGTCCACCTGTAATCGATTTAAATGCCTTCTGGTTTCATTTTCCAAATTATACACATTTTGTTTTCTCAGTGTGCTCATTTTGCATTCAAAACACTTGTCACTGTTTAACAAATTTGGAATTTTAAATTGCACTTGCACTTAACTAAGCCTAGAAGGGACGACTTGCGGTTCGCAGGGAAACTGTTGTGTGTGTGTGTAGCACGTGGCACCTGTTGGCCTGCTGGAGTTGCGCCTGTTTATGCATATAAATACACGTATAAATCCCTGCCAGAAGCCATCCCGGCTGTTAATCGTTATCGCAGCAGTTGGAACCTTTTATGTTTGTTATGACAGTCGCTTAATTTCCACAATCCTCTTCATAATTATGAGAAAAACATAGCCGAGTCGAGTGGGACGTGCCGGTGCCGTATATCCGGAAAGTTACTTCTCGCAGGCTTAAGAAAAGCCAAAAAACAACGCCTCGAGCGCGAGTTATTATCAAGTTTTCCACTCCTTCTCTCTCTCTCTCTCTCTGGGCGCCATTGTTGATTTTCCCACGCGTATTAAGTGGGGCGCCCTATCCTGCAGGTGAGAAAGAAACTCGTACTGAAACTGGAACTTAAAAATGTTCAGCCAAAATGAAATTAAAATTGTTTTCTTTTTTTTTTTTTGCCATAGTTTGTTATTGTCTGTCTGCATATTGAAGGACGTTAAGCAGTTGACTGGAGCTATATGCCTCCTCTCCACTCCTGGGGTAGCGCAAGTTTAAATTGGTTTTATGTTAAAGCCAAATGAGTGAGTCGAGTTTTTTGGGTGAGGTTGGGGGGTTTTGTGTGTCCCGCTGCCAGTTGAGCTTCGGGAAATGAAATTTCTTCTGAATTCCTTTATTTTTTTTATTTTTTATTTATATTCCTTGTTCACTGCTGCCTGTTACGAGGGAAAGGGAACAGGGTCTGGCATTTGACGAGTGGACCGCTTAACTTTGACTGCTTGTCAAATACAGCAAATGTTTTGATATATTTCATGTACTTGACAATATGGGGGCCATCTTTAAGCCAGGGCACAGAGCAGTTGGTGGCACTGCTGCTTTTCTTAGCTGATTGAGAAGCGGCAGGAGGTCACAGGGTGACAGCAGCCAGCGTTTAAAATAAATGGCTGTAATGTATTAAGTCGGCTTTGCTTGAGGCTGGAGAAACATCGATGTCTACGTACATCGATGTTTTCGATGTTTTAGCAGTAAAACATCGATGAAACATCGATGTTTTTTCTTCAAACAGTGAAAGTCTGATGTTTCACCTTGCCAAAGCACTTTCTTACTTGAGATTAAATTGGAAATAAATTAAGAATGTTTATTATATAATGTAATGATATAAATATACTTCATTTAAATATACCATACAAATTATACGACTAATGTCCCTTCTAGGGCTCTAGATCAAACATTTCCTTACTAAGTCTTTAAATATTATTCAAATTTTTGTTAAGGAACATTAAACGCTCCAAAATCTTCGGCTTTAAGGAGCAGCGTCTATCCGACAAGGTTTGTCCAGCTTTACTGAATGTCCTTTCAGAAGCTGTGGATGTTGCCGGAATACATAAATATTTTTTAGCCACTTCTTTTAACGGGCTCATGTCTTCATCAGTGTTCATCTGGAAAAAAATTTGTAGTTAGTAATCCCAAAATGTTATTTATTAAATCACAAACACTACCTTCCAGCAGATGAGCGGATCCTCGTCCTCTGACAGATGGCTTTTTTCCAAATATTGCATCAAAACGAGTTTTGCATCTGCCCCGAATTCTTTTGGCTTATTTGAGATTTTTGAAGAAAGAAACGAAAACTTTGGTTTTTTTGAATTGTCAATTGGAGTTTGCGGTGGTGTTGGATGTTGATGGATATTATTGGCTATTAATGCGTGTATTTCCTGCTCAAGCGCTTTGGCAGCTTGGTCACCATTGATCGGAGCGTTAAAAGCATCTTTTTTAAAACGGGGATCTATCATTGTTGCTATCCCTGACACTGCCTTTTTTTCGTATGGGGAAAATCTTTCTGGCAGTCTTTTTTTAAGCAAATTAAGTGTATCAATTGCTTGGACAGACTTTAGTTCATTTTCCATTTTTTGGGTGTTTAACTGCATCTCGCATATTAGTGGGATAATTAGTGAAATTGTGGCATATTTGCTCCCGGAAGTTTGTAAAGTGGCATCGTAAAAAAGGGTAAGGATTTTTGAAATTTCTTGTAAAGTTTCCATTTCTTCGGCGTTCAAGGGTTGGGGGGCTTTTGGAGATGCGAGTAAAATTGTGGATAAATGGTCGGAAAGTAGTAAAATTCGTTTTATCATTAAAAATGAACTATTCCACCGAGTGGGGACTTCTTGAATAAGTCCGTAAACATTATTTGTAGTTTGGGACTGTTTAAGTCTTTCATTGGCCACAGTACTTGATTTAAAAAAACTCACAATTCGCTTACATTTGGAAATCACGTCGTTAAGGCTGGGAAGTCGAAGGATTTCTTGAACTAAAAGGTTTATTGTATGTGCAAAGCACGGAAAATTTGTGAGTTTTAATAAATCGCACGCTTTTTTGATTGTAGCATCATTATCTGTAACGATTGCAATAACTTTTTCAGTTATATCCCATTCAATTAAAATTAGTTTAAGTGTGTCTGCAATATTTTTAGCTGTGTGATTGGTAGGAACTTCTAATTTTCTGGTAGCTAAAACTGCTTCTCTGATTTTAAAACTTTCATCTGTGAAATGGCAAGTTACAGCAATGTATCCTTCGTTAGCCTTTGACGTCCACATATCTGTGGTTAGTGCCACATATGGAATTTTGGATAGAACAGACATCAGTTTGGCTTTTAGTTCAGTGTACTGATTCACTAGCAACACATCCCGAAGGTAAGTTTTACTTGGAAGTTTATAACGGGGATCAAGTGCCCATACGAATTTCCGAAAGCCGATATCATTAACAATGTTAAACGGTTGAACATCAACCACTATCATAAACAATAGGGTTTGGTCCAAATCATTTTTTTTGGATGACGTTTTTTCATAGAATGGGACTTGAATTAAATATTTTTCAATTCCTTTTTCAATTATTTCAGGCTTTGTCATGTAGTTGGGGTGAATGCGTTTAAGATGATCCATTAAATTCGTCGTGTTGCCACTGGTTTTTAGAACCTTACCGCAATAGTTGCATATGGCATCTTGTGAATTGCGGCATTTCTTAAAATGCTCCCATGCAACTGACACTCCCTCTCTTTTTCGCTTAGCCGTTTTGGATCCGTCCGCATCGTCCAAGTTGTCCACACTTTCCACATTTTCCACGACGTCGGCAGCATCCTCAGAATTGTTTTTCTTTTTCGATTCTACAATTGCAATACATATACAATTAAATAAAAAAGGAACAAGAAAGTATTTCACATAACCTAAATAAAAACGCGTGCGCCGCTGACAACTTGTAAACACATCATACTTAATTATTTTCCCTTGGATACTTACTTTGCAAATATATATCCATGCTGTATATCCATACACTCCAACACCACCGCTATTGAACGCAATGTTATTTAAATCACTAAATTGAAATAAATGTTATACAAAAATGTAAAAGAAACGCACATTTGCCATCTTACCTTTCTTAAGGACGCCAAGTGAATTTAACACGGAAACAGTGTGACCGTGTTATGCAAATGCAGGGATGCAAAAACATCGATTGTGAAAAAAAAACATCGATGTCTCCAGTTTAGACAAAAACATCGATGCATCGATGTTTACATCGATGTTTCTCCAGCTCTACTCCCGATTTCAAATCCTCCTAACAATTTTCAAAAACAATTTAATATATTTCGCTGTTTTTCAGAGAGTGGGGGTCTCATGTATCATTTTAAATGCAATGTGGTTCCTGTTATAGATTCCGGTCCAAATAATTGGTTAGAAAATTTAATTAAAAAATAAAAATAACATATTTTCATTTTTTATTAAATGGTGTTTGACAAAAACTTGTTAACTTAGCCATTTTTCCTCTATGTGATTACCTTTTGATTTCCAATTGTTGACCCATTGATTTCTGCTGCTCAAGTTCCTGTTGCACATTTATTATTAGTCGAGCAAGGAATTTGAACTTACACCCTTCAGCGTAAGCCAACTTTTTTAACACACAAAATAAAAATTTGATTTTACCAGATAAGAGTAACCAAAAAAAAATTAAACCTCAAAAAAATTTTAAAAAAAAAAAAAAAAAATTTTAAAAAAAAATAAAAAAATCTGGAAATACTGATTAATTTTTTCCCACCGTTCCAACATGTGTACCTCGCCAAGACATATTTTTAGTTTTGAAACATATTTTTAATAAATATGTCAGATTGTTTTTAGTTGGTTTTGGACTGTTTTCCCCTGATAATTCAATCAAATTATGGTAGTCTATGCAACATACCAGGGCCTTATTGACTCGATGCAGAAGCAATTTCTCCTGTTTGCCTTACGTGGACTTAACTGGAAACAACACCGTCGCCTGCCATCGTATGTGGACAGACTCCGTCTATTAAGTCTACCGTCCTTGCAAGATCGTAGAATCTTTCATGGAGTTATGTTCCTTCATAAACTAATAAATGGCCATATTGACTCTTGTTTTCTTCTGAGCCAAATTAATTTTTCGATCCCACCTAGACCTACAAGACAGTTCCGGCCAATTTTCTTAAATATAATTTCGAATCTCGTGACCCGTTTCGAATCATATGAATCATATCATATCATACGATGTCGGTAAATGTATTTAATATTTTGTCACACTTATTTTCCCAGCAATTGTAAATCTTTGCCTCCGCCCACTTGATGTGAGTCGGAGCATATCATAAAAAGTTCTCCTAATTTTGGTGGAGGCGAGATTAGGATTAATCTGTTTTCTTCTTTTTCTCTCTTAATTATTATGTTGACAGCTAAATTTGTCAACTCTATTAAATAAATACAAATATTATTTTATTGTGCAGATTTCATAACAAAATAATACAGTTAATTTTCTTTTATATCTCGGATCAAGAAATATTGCACATATATAGGTAAGCATCATTCTCGAACAGACTTGGTTCTCTAAATTCTAAATCGTGAAACTAAAGTTTGGTTAATGATGAGTTGTTGTTTTTGATTTCAAATTAACATTGAATCCAGATAGAATACAAGTTACCAAAGACTACCAGTTCGCCCTGCATTCTTGTTGATGTAACTTTTTCTGGTGCTTAAACTGTAACAAGTTCGCTAATATTGTTCCAAATCTTAGGTTACAGAAAAAATCAAAATTAGCTGATGCCAAATTTGCTAAAATAGCCAGCATCCAGTGTAATATCACATATTATAAGGAAAGATGAGGAGGTAAAGATTTTGTTTAGCTGTTTTTACCCTTTTTCGTTCGCTCTCTTTTCAGTGCAGCGCAATTTATATATGTATATTGTTCATTGTGCATACATCAAATACATTTACGTCTGAGCCGGCCATGCATAACTGAGTGTCAGAGAGATAAGAGCATATTTTTCTGTCCTCTCCATTTGGTTTGCCCTGGTCTAGAACAGAGCCGGCCAGCTATAGCTACCAGGGGCCGAAGTCACTCATGTGAACTAATGGTTGTGTGAATCGGTCAACCTGAATTGCATGTACAACGGCTGTAGTCTGGAGTGAGCTTTTCTGTTCTATACATTATAATGCTATTCATTAGCCCAGCTGTGATCTACGATTATCGGAATTTTTACTAGTACAGTTTTCCTTCCGAAATTAACCCATATATTTGTTTCTGTTTAGTTACTGATAAACGGTTATGGTAATAAGGGTTATAGGGTTGCGGATAGAAGAAAAATTTATTTTTTCGGTTTCGATTTCAAATTTTAAAGTGTTACGGTTTTAATATCTGCTTCAAATCAATCTGATCTGGCCCAACAGTAGCATACGCAGGATTTTTTCAGGGGGGTTTTCAGAACAAAAATTTTAGTATAGTAGTATTTCGCAAAATTTCAAACCCCAAAAACCCCCCCTCCCTGCGTACACCAGGCCAATGTAGGGTTATTTTTCCATACTATGTCATTGAGATATAGTCAAAAATCCTTTTTTATAAGCCTTTTTTAAATTGCAATATTTTGGGAGCCATAGCAACTAGAGACATGAAGTAGAATGAAAAAATGGGTAGCAAACACTTGAAACATTTTTGGTTTGAATAAAAGAATAAATAATGTAATGGTTTTGGTAGTTGGCGTTGTAGCGCCACCTTAAAACTTTTCCTGAAATTTCCTCTAACCTAAAAGCAAATTATTTAAAAGTTTGAATTAGGCCGGGGATACGCTTCTTAAAGATAAATTCAAAAATATATTTTAATACCCTTAAACAAATCGAACATTTAAGAAATCAAGTGAACATACCTAACTCTATGTCTGAAAAAATTGAGAAAGACCGCTGGCAATTTAATTCAAGTGTCTCAAGTTTTTTTACACTTACAAATCTTTTTATATGCTAGCATTAAAATCAAAAATTGTTCTAACTTAAACCCATTTTGCGACAGATAGTCATCTGATTTCGAAAAATTTAGCGAATCTTTTAGAAGACAATGTTTTTTCAAATAACTGATTTTAAACCACAACCACAAAATAACTGATTTTTTTGTAATTTTTTCATAAAAGATATAACAGATACGGTCCCTGGAAGACATATTCAATTACCAATCGCCGAGTTTAAGAACAATAAAATTGAAAACAAAAAAGTTCTTTCTCACTAAGACTCATTTTCCCACCGACAGGTCCTACTGCAGCTGTAAGATATAGTCATTATCACCAAAATTTGCAAATCTGTGTGAAAGCATTTAATATAAGTAATGACAGAGCTTAAAAGCCATTAACGAAATTCCTTGTAATTTGCGATCCATAGAGGAAAAATGTTTTCCGAATTTTTGGTGTATACGGGATTATACTAGACAACTACCAATTTCTTAGGTAATAAACTTCAGGCATCTTTTACATTATTATCGAACGGATTGACCTTCACACTGTGGCAAATGTAATCTTTAAGAATGAACACAATAAAGTCGACCAATTCTTTCGAGCTCCTAGTTAAAAAGCGTGATCAATTGCATTAGCATCCAAAGCAAAAATCTCGAAAAGCATTTACGATAAAATAAGAAAACTATAAAAACAAAAAAAAAAAAACTAGGTACAAAACTGAAGTTTTAATAAACGTTGTTTTTTTTTTAAATTTTTATTGTTTAATTTTTAATTAATTTTAAATCCTTATTACAAATAAAATGTGAGTTTAACTTAAAAATTCCAAATTTGGAATTTCAGCACACTATTTTTTCTTTCGAATAATACACCAATAATAGACTTTGATAGCGCTTCATCACTCCCTTATCAAAATGCAGCGTACTCCCTTGATGGCCAGTTTGAATACGGTACTATCAATAATGCGAGTTTGTCAACACAAACTTATCAAAAGGAAAATCTTTAAAGTAAAACATTAGGATTAATGCAAGAATGATATGTTTTGCTTTCGTACTCTGTGAACAAACCTTTTCACTTTTAATAAAACACATACAGATATAAGGCTTTCATATCAACTTGGTTATGAAGTAATCCCGGGAAGCTCACTATCTTTTTAGCAAGCAGCCAGTTGTTGACAGCCAAAGAGAGATTACACATTTCATTGCCAGTTTTTAAGGGCGCTTTGCAAAAGTGGAAAAAGAAATCCAAGTCCATCGAAATTAATTAGTTACAGAAGTGACAAAGCTTCGAAAATTGAAATATGAAAAATTGTTTTACAGAGTGTCATTAATTTAATAATTCAAAGTTTCTTTTTTCAACTAATCTGCTTCCCCATTAACCATTAACATTTCACCCAAGTTGTCATCGCAAGGTTAAACGTTTGTTTATGGCAGGCTCTAATATAGCGTAATATATAATGTCTAAGCGTTTCCTTCTTTTCATTTGTTGTTACGCCTACAGCGAAAACAAACACAATCACACTCACACACAACGTTTTTTATGGTAAGCCCATTGTTCTTTCGCCAACAACAACAAGTTTTCAGTTGTTCGGATACCATTGAGATTTTCACCGCCTTTGTTAAGGTTTTAAGCTCAGCACCCCGAACGACTACCGTGTATTTGTAGTTGCCCCCAGCCTTAAATCGCAGTGCCATTATCAGCAGCAGCAGCAGAAACAACAACCACGGGAGGCTCAACCATTGCCGCTTCAACACTTTTGTCTGTCTGGTTGTGGGAGTGTAGAGGGAGGTAAATGCATTGAGGCAACAGCCAACAAACAAACCAACAAAGGTGCATTAATGCAATGGATTCGTAATGCATATGAGGGAGAATGTGGTACACGGGCTTGTGAGTCGCAAAGGCAATAATAATTTTCTAAAGACCACGAAAGGAGGCAAGGAAAATTATCTGCATAAATCGAAGATTTCATACCCTTAAGAAATGTTTTGTCTTTGTAACAGATGTGTCCTTTTTTTAGGGTTCCGTGGTCTAGTCTATTTTTGTGTACAACAGCAACAACACGAGAAAAGTGAAATGTGCATAAAACATTGAACAAAAGCCAGAAAAAATTTAAAAAAAATTTCAAAAACACAAGAACAACTGAGGAATGTGCAAATAACTTTAAAAAAATTAAATAAAGTGCCAACAATACAGCAGACGGCTTCATCAAAAAGTGCATACACTCACACGATCGCATACACACACACAAAAATGTCGGGTAGTGTCCTACTCGAAGCCATGTGCAACCTCGATCTAGTATTACTCAACGACGGAACGACTCCCCTTCGATACCTACATAGACGTCACGTTTGCCAGTCCCTCAATATCGTGACAAAAAAAACTGTAAGGTGTCAGAAGTCACAACCCTCAGCGATCATGCAATGATCGAATTCAATGTAGTACCGCCCAGTAGTCGCCTACATACCAGAGGAGTACAGCAATGCTGTGCAAAATCATGGAAAACCACAGCAATCGATAAAGAGATGCTTGAATACATGATAGGGGACATGACAGTGAACGCGATGGTACGGCTGATCAAATGGCAAGGAATCTTTCAAAGGCTCTGACCGCAGTATGTGATGCGACAATGCCAAGAAAGGGAAGGCGCACAAAAAGACCTGTAGCAAATTGGTGGAGCTCGGAAATCGCATCAATAAGGACAGAATGACTTTAATGCTAGAAGAAGAGCAAGAAGATCCAGAGGAACGGATGCTCACAGAGAGCTCACAGAAGAGTTAAAGCTGAAACGGAATTCGTTTAAAAAGCAATAGAAAAAAGCAAGTCGAATGCATGTAAAGAACTTATTGATAGCGTAGAGGGAAATCCATGGGGTTCAGCATACAAAATGGTGCGAAACAAACTCGTTAAAGGTGGAAAGGCTCCAACCAATCCGCAGGTTATGAGAGAAATTGTTGCCTGTCCCAGCGCAGAGGAACAGCAACCCTCTGTGGACAAGCAGCACACATATTGACGGTATCGTAGTAAGCCCGAAGAAAAATTACTATTGCAGCAGAGAAAAAAATAGCAAAGAAAGCTCCCGGATTGGACGGAATTCCCAGCGAAATCGTCAAAACGGCGGCAAAAGGTAAACCGGTGGTATTCTGTAAGGTATTCCAAACATGCCTTATGGAGGGAGTCTTTCCACGATGCTGGAAGCAGCAAAGACTGGTCCTACTCCCAAAGAACAAAGGTCCCGCAAACGAGGCTGGATCCTACCGTCCAATCTGCCTCCTAAACACAGTTGGAAAGCTCTTCGAACGAGTAATCTGTGCGAGAATGGAAGAAACCACCGAGGGAAGCTCCGGACTGGCGAATGAGCAGTATAGATTTAGACCTGGCAGAACCACACAGGATGTGCTAGAGAAGTGCATAATATAGCCCAAAGGCCCATTGAGGGAAAACGATGGCTATACGGGTCGAAGGAGTATTGCGCGTTGCACATACCACATTACCTCATTAGAATAGTCACACAATATTTTGAGGACAGAGTATTGTGATACGACACTGAAATAAGATTACAGACCTATAACATCTCAGAAGCAGTTCCACAAGGATCAGTGCTTGGCCCTATTCTTTGGAACGTGAAGTAAAATGGAGTGCTTAATATCAGCAAACCACCTGGAGCGGCGATACACGGGTTCGCAGACGACATTACCATAACAATCGTAGGAAAGACGCTGGCTCCGACAGGTAGGATTAAGCCTCGCAGAACACAAAACGTAAGTAATCTTCATAAGCAGCCAAAAAAAGGTGGAGAGCATCGAGATTACGATAGGCGACGCGAGGAAGCGATCAGCTGATCACCTGAAGTACCTGGGGATACTCATCGACAGGAGACTAAATTTTCGGGATCGCCCAGTATCGGGGCCAAACGCGGCTCCTGGCTAAATCCCATCGGCGGCCAAGCCGGCGCCTCAGCTAAAATCTAGTAATACAAATACATAAAGGCGCTCAAACATTTCAACAACATATGGATTCCAAGATCCTGCGAATCAGCCTGGCAAACAAGCAGTCAAGCAACCACATCAAGCAACCTCTTAAACCTCCGTACAGTTGGATATACTAGCCAACATTCAGCGTCAACGGAACATTTAAGGCTGTGGCGGTCCAAGTTCATCCAGCTTCAATCACAGATCTAGTTAGTCTAACTGGTTCACTCATCTCTAACCACTATCCGTGCTCGATTCTCCCGCCTTTATGTGTATCTTACACTGACTTATTTCTTCGCCATTGTGTGATACTCTTTCTTACCGGCAAAACGCGGTCTCCAATAAACCGAACTCAAACCTTATCTGTGTTCTAAGTTAAACAGTTAATGCAGACTAGCTACATGGTCACAGTAGTGACGCCATCTATTAGGCGGTTATGAAAATCAATCAACCAGCTTGGTTCAAAGCAAGTAGTGGCGCCATCTATTGGTCAAGTCAGTTATGACCAAAAGAAAGTTCGCTGCCTCAGCGCAGTAGCAGCACTTCTACTGCAGGTACAGAGTATATTACAGTCGAGTTTGACCGACTTTCTTGTTAGTCTTAGAACCAAAATGTGCTTATCATATAAAGCTACACTCCTTCGTGCTACTCTATTGCTTTGCTCTATGCAACTGTTAAGCGAAGCTTAGCCTTTTGCACAAATGAGCAATTGTGGCGACCACAAACACTGCAGCTTGTAGTATGCCTATACACCTTCTTCTCCTTCAAAATTCTGCAAGGTATTGGTAATCAGGGCCTAGAGCACACACACACACACACCGACATTAAGCAGACTTTTGTCTGCTGTTGCTGCTGCTCGGCATTGCATCTACTTAAGGTACATTGATATTATAATGTAACATCCTCCAAACGCACCTGACTGAACCAGACCAGCCAGTCAGGCAGGCACGTTTCAGGAAGCACTTAAAATATTTGCGCACGCATGACTGATGATGACTACTCCCAAAGCCCAGACCTGCCAGAGAGAGTTTTCGGGGCCAGCATTTCTCTACAGCCACTTACATACTTACAAGATAGAAGTACACAAGCACGAGGAGAAGGAGGAGGGGGTTTTCATATACTTATACCATATTTTATGCGTTTGCTTTTGTTTGCTTGTTTGTGGTTCGTGCCCCAAATACCACCCACATAATTATGCTCCAACTCCTCCAACGTCTGCGCACCTGGCAAGATTATTGAACGTTGAATATCATAACAGGAATAACATTACAAAAAGCTTAAGATTTAATTGCCCCTAATGCGACTTAAATGGCAAATGCAAACATGTTCATGCAGTTCGATGAAATACTCAACATTGATGTCTGTAACGGATAGATATCATATGCGCCGCACTTTCAATGTAATTGCTGCTTGGAAAAACTAGAGTCTAAATTAAAAGCAAACGTTAAAAGACTGGTAAATTGCTCAAAGAATTGTGTTAAATAGCCTACTTTGGCGTAGTTTGTCGAAGAATAAAGAATAAAAATCAAAAGAATTTAAATTACCAAGAATGCAACTTAATAGTGATTGGATTTTGATCAAAATGCAAAGATATAGCCATTCGACCAGTGCTAGTAATCTTGTTTTGATATGAAGTTAGAATGGGTTGTGACAATTACTACGTTTGAAGAGGTTGAGATGATACACAACACCGACTTTTGTAAGCTTCTCTCAATCTCTTGGCGTGTTCGCACAAGAGAAAATGGACCTACAGTTGAACGTCGAATCCGAACGGCAAAGTTCGATAAGCTTTTTCATGGCTAGTTACTTCACAGCTGGCTCCAATGGCTGGTGAAGGTGACCGGATGTGTAAAACCTATTTTCTAAAGAAAGACAAAATTTTTTTAAAAGATGTTTCGAGGCGGGATCGAACTAGGGTTATCGAAATATCAATATCGAATAACTTTTGACGATAGGGACGATTGGACAAAAAAGAAGGTTTCCTATGAACCTTCACATCCCATTTACTTCCCAACCATTTCCAGTGAGCATCCCGGCGCTATTTCCATCATCGGAAAATGAAAACACATATGAATTCGGGTGAAAAATAGTACTTTCCATGCAGAATTTTCCGGGAATTTTCCCGCATGCTGGCGGATTTTCCGACATTGAAAAATCACATTTCAAATTATTTAGTATTCTACCCTTACAAACCGAGTTTCAAGCCAATCGGATAAAAAATATTTTGTTTCATGCTGACTTTTCCGGAAATTTCCCGACCGTTGGGTCATATTTTCCAACATCGGAAAATCACATTTCAAATTATTTCGTATTCTGTCCTTACAAACCGAGATTCAAGCCAGTCGGATGAAAAATAGTTTTTTGCATGCAGAATTTTCCGGCCATTTTCCTCGTGGGCGGATTTTCCTGAATCGGGAAAACACATGTCGAATCATTTCGATGGAATTTTCCAAATTTTCTTTCTTAGTGCGCGCCTGCATAACTAAACGAAGGTCTATGCCAAATCTGAAGCCTGTAGAATAAGCCGTTTAGGCTTTGGGTTGATAATATGTCAGTCTGTCACTATGTTAGTCGGGCGTACAGATTTATATTTAAAGATATCAGTAATACTAGTAAAATCTAAGAGAATGGCATCAGAAAGCCTCTCTTTTCCACACCATGAAATATAGTGAACAAGTATTTGATATCGATATTTCGACATCAATAGATCGAACCCACGATCTCCCGCACAGCAGGCCAGCTATTCTATCCTTCATTATATTCAAAAATTGGTGGTGATTTTGGTTTGCTGAACACGAATCTGCTTTTGGAAATGGTCCATCATTACTAAAAATCTAGACATGATGAACCATTCCCTAATACAGATTCGTGTACAGCACATGAAAATCATCTAAAATCACTCTATAATATACTGAAAAAGAAAAAATTTTAAAGCTACACAATCGGACAGTATTCTGAAAAATAGCATACTTTTAAGGGCAAGTATACAAATTTTTAATTGTGTAAACGTGGTTAAGTATATAGAAGTAAAAGCTTTTTGAATTACGTTTGTCTTATGACCAACAGTTCTCTGCCTGCCCCTCGCATGCAACAAATCAATTGTCGGCAGAAAACTAAAGTAATGTGTGGACTTCGATATGAAGAGAATATGGGGAGTCCTTTGAAATAATGGTTACTTAAATACAGGCTCGCAATCATATAGTAGTGGAGGCTACATACTGCACACATATTCTATGATTTTTAGAAAAAACTGAAATGTCTTGCTCTGAGATTGTCAAATAAATCTAAATCTATATCTATTAGGGTCTTCAAAGCATCCCGTAAAAGTTTCAAGCAGATTCAATGATATGTTTGTCAAAAATAAACAAAAACAATTTCGTTTCGGACCCACGTATATGAAAAACATATTTATTTACATTAATTATAACTTTATCGAAAACAGTTTTTGAAACTGTGAACGCGATTATCGTGAAATCACTTATTCGATTAAGGTTGCAAAAATATAAATAGAAACTGTTGACCTTTGATTTGATTTGATTTATTGAGCTTATTTCCTAGTGCTACAAGATTAACTTATAAATTATTGCGCTAGTCACAATGATTTAGAACTGGGGTTTTGACTGTTTTTCTTAAAAAAAAAAAAAAAAAAAAAAAAAAAAAAAAAAAAAAAAAAAAAAAAAAAAAAAAAAAAAAAAAAAAAAAAAAAAATACAACAACCCTCCTTAGAGCTACACCACCTACCTTCCCGCTCGTCGCGAGATAGTAGATCTTTCACTCCTCAGGATGGAGTCCCGGGCTCCACCAATTAAAAAAAAAAAAACAAAGAAAAAAAGTAACAGAATTCTCTTTTAAAATGCTTCCTGCAGGATTCTTGCCCTGTATTTGTGAGCATCCAACAGGTATTTTGCTAACACTCTCCAAGATTGCCCGTTTAAGACTGCTATAAGCTCTTCCAATGTGAGACATGCCTTGCCCCATGAGCGGATCCTCAGTTCGTTCAAGATTGGACAGACTGCTATGAAGTGAATCACATCTTCGCGTGCTCTCATGTTGCAAAGGCTGCACAGCTCATTTTCAACACGTCTGTGCGGTGAGTAGTTAAGCGCCAGTACCTCTGTTCTGGCTCTGCAAATATAGGAAATGGTTAGAGTGTCATAGTCTTCCCTAAAGTAATTATTTTCTCCAAGCTCGTAACTTAAACGCTTGTACATCTGTCGAGAAGTGCTTTCGCGGGCTCGCCTGATATTTGCCTCACGCGTTCTATCGTAGATTGAAGCCAGTAGAGAGGATTGACTCTCTTTCCAGGTGTTAGGGTCGGCTAGGTCTAGATTCACTTCGTGTTCAGAGGCCAGTTCTGTCCATTTTTGAAAGCATTGCGAAGACGACGCTATCAGTGCAGACGCTACCATATTCGGATACCTGTCAGCTGACAAAGACATGATTTTGTTCATGTATTTGAAATGCGCTTGTAGTGTGTGAAGGGACATCTCAGGTAGGCCTGTCTCCAAATGTAACGCATATGTTGGCGTATTGTTTGGGAGATAAAATATTTGTTTCAGAAAGAATCTTAACAATTTTTCGGCATCGTCGTATGACTCCCATCCCCAGACTTCGGCAGCATAGCACATAATAGTTCTCGCCGTTGCCTGAAACATTTTGTACTTTGTACTCGCGCTTACATTTTTCTTCTTCATTAAGGCTTTCCAAGTGCTGTTCAGTGCTCTTTTGGACTCACTTAGTTTTAAATTGATGTGCTGTTTAAATGACATGTTTGAAGATAACGTCACTCCAAGATATTTGAACAGTTTTACCGTTTCTAGTTCTATATTGCCAAGTGTCCATTTCTCATCTCGCGCCAACCTCCCTCGGCCATCTCGAATTATCATTGTTTTAGACTTTTCCGTGTTGATTTCCACTTCCCATTTTAGGCAGTGTCTTAGCACTTCATTAATCATCTCCTGTAGCATCTTTGGTGATTCAGCGAGGATGACCATGTCGTCCGCGTACATCAGGATTTTAAATATATTCCCACCAAATTGCGCTCCTCCATGGAGTTCAGTGGAGATATCATTTACAAATAGGGAGAACAAAAGAGGGCTAATAATACACCCCTGCTTTACTCCAAGATTTGTTTTGAACCAGGGCGAAAGATTAAATCCATCCCACACTGCCGTTTCATTGTCCTCATAGAGGCTTTTTATTATTTGTAGTATCTTTGTCGAGATGCCTATATCCGCTAGCTTGTGAATCAGGAGTTTCCTGTCTACTGAATCAAATGCTGCTTTAAAATCAATAAAAAACAGGTACAGCTTTTTGTTTGTCCTCAGAAAGTCCCTGCACACCGAAGTCAACACGAAGATGCTGTCAATCGTGGAGTACCCTTTCCTAAACCCAGATTGATTTTCGTGTAATATTTGGTGTTCGTCCAGATACGATTTTATGCGGGCTAAGATTACTGACGTAAATGTTTTTAACAGAGTGTTCAAAAAAGGAGATGCCTCTGTAATTGCTCACTTCTTTAGGGTTGCCTTTTTTAAAGATTGGGTAAATTATGTTCTTCTGAAAGCTTTTAGGGACACATCCGGTGTTAAAAATTTCATTAAAAGACTCAGTTAACTGTACCACAAAACCTTCTGAGGCGTGCAGCAAAAACTCCCCTGGGACTCTGTCTTCTCCTGGCGCTTTTCCTACTTTATTTTGACTTATTGCAAGGCGCACTTCTGCAATTGTAAACGGTGTGTCCATTTCTGCACTCTCGACAATCGGTAAATCGAAGATATACGGTGCCTCTACTTCTCTGAAAAGCAGGCCTTTAAAATATTCCGCTAAGTTATCGGAAGTGACGTGTATACCTCTTTTTTCGTTTGAGCCGTTTATTTTTCTCACCATCTTCCAAAAGTTTTTGCTATCCTTTATATTATCGAGAGCTATCTGTAGATATTGATTATAGTAGCGCTGCTTCTCTGCACAAAGTTGTTTATAATACATATTCTCTCGAAGGTAGCTTGCTTTGCTTTCCGGTGTATTGTTGCGCGACGCCTGTCTCAGCCAGTGCATTGAACGTTTTCTTGCCTTTTCACAATCATTATCGTACCAGGGTTCTTTGAAGTTTGTTCTATGCGGCTTTTGCATGCATTTTGCTGCTTCAGTAATGCAATCAGTTAAACGCTGGATACAATTTTCAGACTGGTTTGTGGACGGGGAGTTCATAATGCGATCTAATCTCAGACTGTACTCTTCCTTGTATCTTGGCATCCATCTCAGCTTTGGTAGTAGTTTGTTGGTCTCAGCTTGTGTCTGTGCTCTTATACACGCTTCGATTTCTATTGGCATATGATCCGAAAACAATTCCTCTGTTACCTTGAAATCCCTTACATGTTTATGCCATTCTCCCTGAATCATGCAGTAATCAATGGTTGTGCAAGCCTGGCCGCGGATAAAAGTAAATTTTTCTTCTGTGGCACCATCCGTTCAGCCGTCAGTGGGGGGCAAGTAAATTAAGGATTCTCCCAATTCCATGATTCTCTTTTCGATTCCTTTCTTTTGTCTTTTGTTGCTCTCCGTGCGCGTCGTGCGTCAAAAAAAATTTTTTTTATATAAACCTTTTTTCTATTTATTTTTTTTTGACATTTTTAATTTTTTTTTATAAAGAAAAATAAAATTTGTAAAACCAAAAATTGCATTTCGGTGGGGTTGTCAAAACCTAATTTCGTATTTTTTTTTAAAAAAATTTTTTTTTTGGCCTGTTTGTTTAAAAAAACCATGACATATATAAAGATGAAACTGGTATATTTGATAAATATAATACTCCAAATACTTAAACAAAATGTTAAGTTAATATAAAGTAATTCGCCTACCCTGACCGCCCATGTATGGCAGCATAGCGTATACGTGATCATTAAACAAGGTTTTGAGAACTGCGAATAGAAAGCTAAATTTTATATTAAAGTTTAGTTTCTAGTAATTTATAGTTCAATTTTTAGCGTACATTCCCTTAGTTGTACAAGATATCCGTACTTACCATAAGTCCAGCAGCGTTGCATGACAGAACTTAAGCTCATATTAAAGTTTAAAGTACCGCAAGAGCCGCCAAAAGACGCAAACAGGATAATTATTATTTTTTAATACACACTTTCTACTTTATTTTAACAATACAGAGGGTTAGTTTTTACTCCACAGAAGACGAGCACTTTTGTTAAGTTTTCTCTGCCTATGGACAACACGAAACAAAACACTTTAACGAACCATATTGAACATTAATCCTCTATTTATTCATTCTACATACCCTAGCCTTTATTATCCATAACTTGCAATAAATAATTGTGCAAATGTATACAACGGCAAGTCTACAAAGTTAACAAATAGTTGGCACTAATGTTATCGCAAAAATTACATCACTCAACATCTGACTTTGATAACACTAGTTTACAGCCAAAAAGACCCATTTCTACTGTTCTACTTTTTTGTGTTGTTTGAATTGGTGATCTCAAAAATCTATTTCAAAAATTTTTTCATGGCTCCGTTTTTGAAATATTATTTTTTTTCGTTTTTTCGATAGGTGCACTTACATTTTAAGCCATATCTCACTTCATAATGGTCAGATAGAGTCAAGCAAGATATGAATCGAAAGTTTATTGAACTGCCAGTAGTCGCGAGCATTGTTTTTGAATCGGCTTAGTAGTTTGAATACAATAACCAAAAACATTTCAAAAAAATCGATTTTTTGCTCGAAAATGCAAAAAAAAAAATGAATTTTTAAACGCGTAGGAAAATTATAAAAAATCGCACTTCTACGAAGAAAAACCAGACAACGATTATCAAAATCTATGAACAAACACAGGCAATTCAGTGCAAAAAACGTGGCATTTTCATGATTATTTAAAAATAAATTTTCGTTTGCTTCGACTATTGTTCCGTTCATTATTAAAGTGATCAAAAGACGAAAAAAAATACAAGTTTATTTTTTATGAACACACAAAATACTCAAATTTGACTGTTAGTTCTTCTACTCAATTTGATCCATCTCCGGTACGTGTGACACGATTGTCCACACCAATACCTTATTGTCTTTGGAAAAGTGCGATTCTTATAAAAATAAATTTCTTGCATTTTTGAGCAACAAATTAAATTTTTTGAAATATATTTGGTCGTTGAATCCAAACTACTTAACCGATTTAAAAACCAGGTTCTCCACGATTATTGGCAGCTAAATTACCTTTCGATTCATATATGGCTCGGATTTATGTGACAATAATGAAGTCAGATATATCTTAAAATGTAAGAGCCCCTTCCGAAATGTTGAAAAAAATTTATATTTCAAAAACGGAGCCATGAAAAAAATTTTAAAATTGATTTCTGAGATCACCATTCCAAACTACACTAAAAAAATATTTCAGTTGGAATGGGTCATTTATTTTTTATACTCTGTACCGAAGGTACATAGAGTATATTAAGTTTGTGCAAAAGTATGTAACAGGGAGAAGGAATCATTTCCGACCCTATAAAGTATATATATTCTTGATCAGCATCAACAGCCGAGTCGATATAGCCATGTCCGTCTGTCCGTCTGTCCGTCTGTCTGTCCGTCTGTCTGTCCGTCTGTCCGTCCGTATGAACAAACAGATCTCAGAGATGGTAAGAGATAGAGGTTTGACATGTATGGGACAAATGCTTTTATACTTGCAGGCAGATCAAGTTTATTTTCAATTTTTGCCACGCCCCCTCCCGCCCCCACAATTTTGATAAAACGTCATATCTCCCACAGTTTTGTAGATAGATGATTTGTACCTTCTAGAGATAGTTAGTCATTAGGACTATGTATCGATTTGCCAAAGAAATGATAAAGATCGGACGAGCGGTTCTCAAGTTATGAGCAAATAAGTGAATCTGAATCACTCCCGGCCACCCCCGCCACCCACCACCCACCCTTTCACAACCAACGCCGCACAATCTTAGAGAGAGAGAGAGAGAGAGAGAGGGAGAAAGAGAGAGAGAGAGAGAGAGAGAGAGAGAGAGAGTAAGTATTATAGTCGGGCTTGACCGACTTTCTCACTTGTTTTATTTTTGTAAACTAGTGTAATCGATAACATTTTCATGGATGATAAACAATCGAAAATATTATTCTATTCTTTGTACATATTATATAGATGCAATTAGAGAAAAGAACTTCAGATTTTAAGCAGAATTCATTCTGCATACTTTATTTCGTTGTGTTATGCTTTCCCATTCTCACACGAGGGTCGAAACTAAAATTTTCGGGGCGTCGTTTAATTTTGGTGAGAAGTGTACAGGGTTTGTCCGGAAAGTAATAGGACTGATTTTCTTCCGCCGCGACTGTACTTCGGAGCGTGCGCGCACCGACTGGATTGGGTAGAGGGCGTTCCTGGAGAGACAGGACAGGCATTTTCGTGCGACGTGTTTCTGTGAGTGGTGCAAGCCGGCAAGAGGTACGCGATTAAATTCTGTGTGAAACTTGGCAAATCTGCGAAAGAGACGTTTGATATGATCAAGCAGTCTTACCCAGATGTTGCTTTAGCAAGAAGAGTTGTGTTTCGGTGGCAACAGGCCTTTTTGTAGGTCCGGGAAGAGGTCGCCGATCAAAACCTTCGACTTCGAAAAACACCGACAATGTGACTAGTAAGCGCAAAGTTTTGAACTCAGACCGTTGACTTAGTACTCGTTTAATTGCCCAGATGCTTAATTTACCAAAATCTGTGGTTTATGACATTGTGACGGAGCATTTGAACATGCGCAACGTGTGCGCGAAGATGGTACTTGCAAGACCGGCATCACAACGCATCCGCAACCGCCCTACAGCCTAGATGTGCTTCCCGAACTTATTTTTTGTTAACTCGCCTGAAAAGGCCGATGAATCGACAAAAATCGCGCTGGCATCCCTGCATTGACGCAGAAGGAACCTATTTTGAAAGTTTTTAAAGACTTGTAACGATTGGCTAAATAAATTTTTTTTAAATGAACTCAGTCCTATAATTTTCCGGAGAAACCCTGTATACTCATAAATCTCATTGGTTCCTAATATGTCAGGATGCTCTTAAATTTGCCCATAGTAAATTTTTAAAACAGTTTGAATTGCTATAAATACCAATAACGCAATTTGTGCATGCATGAGAGTGGCCCCATTTCACCCATGGAAAAAAAAACTATGAATTAGGACGTGTTCACACGAGTCGCATTTTTTACTTTTGAAAAATCGTCAACTCCCATTGAATTGGTTGAGGTCATGGTAGTAAATAGAAAGTAACACGTTGTATAGTTTTTAATGAATCATGCTACGTGACTAGAACTGAACAAAGAATGTATAACTCACTTAGCCACTTATCATGCAAAATCAGCATAAACTTACTCTTCAAGTCAACACATCTAGTTGTATCCATTTCTTTTCCTGTTCAACTTTTCTTTTGCTCATGATTTGACTTTATTCTGTGACTTTTTATCAATTTGTCTGCTTGCTGCTTTTCCGTTGCTTGGCAGAGAGAATCAGTTAAGAGCATTTGGAAAGAGGTGGTGGATGGGAGCTAACGAAAACGAGTGCGAAAGTATTAGACAAAAAGGGTTCGACTTGAATGTTACCTTCAAAAAGTAAAGAGTATGGAAAATGTTTGGCAAGATGATTTCCAAGTTTGTCGGATATTAAGTTGATTATTGGGGCATAGAATAATTTAATGAATGTTCGCATCTACTCTATAAAATATGAAAAATCTTGAGTGGCCAGTCCCAAATTTAGAATTTTCGTTCTTGTTATAAATAAAGCTTAAGTGTTATTTTAAGTTGATGTTTTACTTATTTTAGATTATTCGTTCTTTTTTAAAGGAAAACATACTTATTTCAAGTGAAGTTCAGTTGCACTTAAATGTTTGTCCTCCGTTTATACTGAACTTATATACCCTTTTGATATATCATAACAAATATTATGCTTGCGAAGCTTTAAGAGAATTACATGACAGCAACTACAACAAAAGCTAGACACGAAATTTTGCCCTTGCTTCTCACAAGAAGCTCGGAAGTGGTTCACAAAATATAAAGAAAGAAAGAAATAAGCGCTATTATCGTTATTACGTGAGCAAAATAGCCAACAAAAGTAAGTAGAAACAACAACAAGTCGAACTGTGGTATATATTAACAAACAATAACAAAAACCTAGCAGAGAAAAAAAAGTGAACAAGATGATGACCATGACGACAAAGTACGTCGAGTGCAAGGTCCCGTTTGCAGACCGAAAGTTGGTTGAGGGGAAATGATTTCAGGGAGCACTTATGGCACAAGTATTTTACTGCTTCCAAAAAAAATTTATATATATATAAACGGAAATGGACACACGTCCTGCCCATGGACGTGCAGTGCAGTGCACTTATCAAAAACAACAAAAAAAAAGGTCAAAGCGAAATACCAAAGGATGGAGATAGATAAATGAGTAAGCACAGAGATATGTATGAATATGTACTTATCAATTTAAATCCCAGCACAATGCAATACAAATCGGATACAAATGACAGCCAAATGAAAGCATGTATCAAGCTAAACAGCAAATAAACAGCTTAATTATGCTAAACAAAAGCAGAAAAGGAAATGCAACAACAATGTAACAATTATGACAATTGAATTTAATATCAATTGAAGCACCGAAACTGGAATACACTTAATACCAGGGGGGCGTATGAGTTTAATTAAAATTTAAAATAAATAATTTAAATTTCCAATTTACTTTAAATTACAATTGATAAGAACATAAAACAAATGAGAGGAGCGGAAGTAAAGAAGTAAATGTATAAGGAAATAATCTCTCAAAGGTAAAAATAAAGAGGAACTAGAATAGGCAGCAAACAGAAAGAAAGCGAAAATTTAGAAGAGAAAGGTATGGTAACAAATAGCAAGCAAATAGAACTTTGAAATGGGAGAAAAGGCTTCTGGATAGCAGCAAAATTGCGAGCTTTGCTAAAACTCTGATTTTGTCCGCCGTGATTTGCCACAGTGAACTGCCAATATTTTATACTAACCACTTCACTTTGTTACTAACCAACAAAGTTAGAAATTTAACTCTTACCCGATACAAAAGAACCTAGAAGCGACATCTCATTACAAGGCGATGCATTTTCTAATAAGAGAATCAGTGCGTTAAAAGTGTTCTTTTCTTTCACCCTGCATGATGAAAAACCAATACGAAATTATAGTCATTATATTATAGTCGAAAAATCATAGCCGTCATAAGGCAATCGGTCAATACAGTGAGCATTTCGGTCTTAAAATTTCAAAAATGTGTTGTTCTTGGATTTACGACTGTTAATGATACTAGAAAAAGGACAAACGATCTTGAAATACGATCTTTTCGTACTTAGCTCCAAAAAGGTGTTCAATGATAAATGAAATTGGAAATGTCATCAGAATTTAAACATTTTGTACCTATTTATAAACTTTTGTTTCATTTCAAGAATGTCTAAAGTCAACCCCAATACTTTAGTATTTATAAGACTTTAATTAGGAATATTTTTCATATTTTTTAAGAGTAAACCGAATTTTACCATTACATCCGAAAAGTATGATCGAAAAGATTTTGTATGATATAATATGCACACTAGGTTGGACCCCCAAAGTATAAAATTTTTTAAGGTTATGGTCTTACCCCCTTATCGACGACAACTATGTGTTATTTCAAAAGATGACAGTAATTGAAATGAACAAATTATTTCGCTGTAAAAGCTTGTATTCAATGAACCTGTCGTATGAGTAATTTTTTCAAAACTTTAAGGCTCATTTAAAATTAAAATAGAAATTTTTAATTTTCACTATTATTAATTAAAAACCAAATATTAGCTTTGGGAATGCTGCTACCTGTTTTTTCAAATTTTTTTTTTTTTGGGGTCCGACCTAATGTACACCCAAAAAATGTGTATCAACATAAATTTGATACGCGTTGTATTAAATTAAAAGTGAAACTAGTATTGATTTTCACATTTAGGGCGGATTTCTCTTCTTCCAGATAGCTACTATGTGTCAGAAAAGCTCTCAATTTACTCTGCTTTTTGTAAGTTTCTGTGATATTTAGCTCTATGTAGAAGTTGAGAAATCGGCCCTTAGTGTTTTAATTTTTTGAGCAAGCACCTCAGTACTTAGTTAAAAGTAAATGCAATGGAATACACTTTCCCGGACAACGTACTGAAAATAAATAAATTTCAATATAGATCACGAATTTATACATTTATTTTTATACACTTGAAAAGTGTATTATAATTTTGCCCAGAAGTTTGCAACGCATAGAAGGAATCATCCGACCACATAAAGTATATATTCTGATCAGCAAGACGAGCTGAGTCGATTAATTTGTCCGTCCGTGTCTGTTTCTACGCGAATAGTCCTCAGTTTTGGAGCTACGAGCTAAACTTGCACAAAGTCTTTTTACGCACGTGCTAATATTTGAAACCGACCGGACGGAGACTATTCTAGTATACAAAGTGCGAAAAATGGGTTTTAGTGAGAAAAACTGGTTTTTCAAATTTCTTTCAACCACGTAGGGTAATATTGTATTTAAGCTGATTTGGCGAAGTTTGGTCGAGTGTAACCGTTGTGAAAGTTATTAAACTGGTACAGACGAAGTTATTGCCTTTCTTTTGTTTTATTCTTATTTGCAAACATATGTAACTCTTAAGACAGAACACAAACCAGGCTACAATGCTGCTGTGGCTGTTTCAGATCTTTGCAAGATGACGCACAATGCGAGATGTTCGAAACAAAGACAGCTGCAGAAGGCAGCGTTTTACGCGTTTTTTACTTAGGGTTTCCATTTCATTAGTAGTATAGTGAAGAACTACAAACTTGATCAAAGAAATATTAAGGGGGTAATTTTTTTTTTTGCATTTAATATTTGAGAATATCGGGGATTTTTTATATTTAATAAATATTTTAGAAGATAAAGCCTTTTTTGTCGACCAATGTCTTCGCAAATACAAGTAATTTTCACATAACTTTCAACGCATTTTTCTCGAACCACGTTTTTCGAGCTGGCGGCCATGATATCTACAGTTACACTGAACCGATTTAGATGATTCAAAGTGCAATTGACGCAGAATTGTCACCATTCTGATCTGACCCTAAATCATAATTTTTAAAAAAATTTACTATTTTTCCTTTACAAACTACAAAGAAAGGGCCCAAAATCGGAATTTAATTTTTCAATGGCCGCAATATTTGTCAAAAAAAAAAATCACTTAATAGTTTGAAATTAATGACTAACTTGTTCTTTTTTTTTTGTAGTTTATAAAGTTTTATATTAAAGTATATATTTTAACTAAATTAAGTAACATAAATTGTATTCCTAAATCTAGTCTCCAATCGAGTTCTCATTTCAAGTTGTGTTATTTTGTTTTCTCTTTTTAAGATAAATCTACCTTTAAAAAAATATTTTTTTCTATTTTGTAGTGGGGTTGCAATGAAAGGTTAGGAAAAACATTGCCTGAAGGTTTTTTAGAATTAAGATAAAAGGGGAAAGGAATAAAAGAACTATTGGCCCTAGTTAGAAGTCCACCAGCACTTGTTCCTAATCAGGTTGCTAATTTTTTTGTCCCTATCTGAAATTAAAATGTCAAAACTTTTGTTTGTTTCTGATAGTTTATGCTCTGTTATTGACTTTTTATTGGCTCTTCTATAAATGTGATACATTATAGGTATGCAGTCTGCATTTTGGGTGAGTTTGTTTTTATCCAAGTATACGAATATTTCGGGTGGGGTGAATCCATTTTTGAGGCACCGCATCGCTCTCATAGTAATGCGCTCTTATTAAAATATTTTCTTCATCGTCCATACATCTCATTATGTGACTTCTGGTTAAATTAATGATGTGGTTGTCAATTCTGACAATTTCTGTGGCATTATATAGCTTTTGGTTCGAAATATATTTTTGAAAATCGGATCTGGGGTCTCTGTACATTGACATAAAAATTCAGGGAAATAATAATGATAAACTATAATTTGAAGACCCATTAACTAACAGTAAATCCGCAAAAGATTACAGATTTCACTGATTACTTAATTAGCCTTTTTTCCCAAAGCTTTAGATTTTCCATTAAAATGGAACAACGCCCGTTTTCCATTTGCAGAGCATACTTATATGTACAAATAAGTATGGAGATGCCATTAAACAGATTCCCACAAAATCCGCGACCCGTCTGGGTTGGCTTCAATTTTATTTGTTGCGCGAATTCTATTCAAATTACGAGGGATTTGCTGGCATTCAACATATGGCCGCCAACGCCAACTGGCTGGACGGGGTAAGGGGTTTTATGGGGAGGAGGTTATTGCAAATGCCATTGGATTTCAACTGCTTATGCTGGGATTTAGTTATAAATGCTCGAGGCGGCCCATCCGAAACAAAACAAAAAAGGAGAAAAAAAAATAATCATGTAAAAATATTTGGAATTGAATTTTAATGCAAATTCAAATGTAAGCGTGTGTTTGTCTGTGTGTGTCTGTGTATATTAAAATAATATGTGTAGCATGCGTACACTTGGAAATAATCAAGTCTTGTTTACATAAAGCAAAGTAGAAACAGAAAATATGCAAATCAAAGTGTAGAAATTACCATTTCAACTTCGATATATTTGGAATTATTTTAAGATCAGCCTTAACTTTTAATCATTAACTATTTCTTTTTAATACTAAAACTTGCTTACTTATACTAATATCCTAAAATTAATCTCATATTTTGAAACAAAAGTTATTCGTCATAAGTGTTTTGAAAAACATGGAAAACTTTCTGGCTTATGTAGAGTAAGCCCAAAAGGTAATTTGTCAAAATGGCGAAACTTTGCCAAAATTAGTTTGATTTTGAGCCAAACGTTTGTGCCAACCGATTTGCCGAAAAGTGTAAAAGCGTAAAGCAAAAGCGTAAACTCCAAAAGTTAACGCCACAACAACAAGCACATAAGAAAAATATTCCGAACTTTTTGCTGCCCTGGGGTATGTTTAAAAAATCAGCGTAAAAGTGGAAAAAGAGTAAAGTGTTGAAGTGTTGTAAAATTATTCAAAGTGTCGATAAAAAATACTTGGTATCGCGCCATTTCGAGATTTTTGTCTTTAAATAAATAAATTGAGACATCTTCCTCAAAATAGCTCCAAACACTCTGTCTGTAACAACACCTAGAGAGCCGTCATCACCTACTGTAAACATAGTTGTACATAGTTTTCCTTATTGATGCAGCTCTTCCAAACTACCCCAAACAGAAAAGTGCTACCTGTAACTCAAGTTCCATTTGGGGTTGAAATGCAGTCGACATAAAGCATGGGACCGCACGGACCCATTGGTCATTGAAAAATGGTAGCACATTGGTTAGCCAGTTGACTCATTTGGGCACACAGAACTTGGTTCCTCGCCCCCAGCATGCAATTGCAGTAAGATCCTCCATAAGGTCGTCCATCACTTCATTGGCAGCATCATGGTCCATATCTCAAGATTTTTTTATGTATTCATATTTCTTTATGCTCCTTTTTAGCTTGATTTGTACACCTACAAGGTTTCAGCAGGAGTAAAATTTGACTTCATCGTCACGTGACGCTGATGTCATGCATATTTCGTGTTGTTGTTTTAGCGGAGTGTCCCAGGGGGAGAGCAGTGAAAGTGGGGGAATGATGAGGGAAACTGGGGGAAAAGAGGACTAGACAATATCTTGACAGTGACTAAACCAGTGATTTGACAGTGACTAAACAGTGACTTGAGAGTGACTAAACAGTGACTTGAGAGTGACTATACAGTGACTAAGAAGTGACTTGACAGTGACTAAACAGTGACTAAGCAGTGACTTGACAGTTGACAGTGTCTTGACAGTGACTAAACAGTGACTAAACAGTGACTAAGCAGTGACTTAGACAGTGTCTGACAGTGACTAAACAGTGACTTGACAGTGTCTTGACAGTGACTAAACAGTGACTAAGCAGTGACTTGACAGTGTCTTGACAGTGACTAAACAGTGACTTGACAGTGACTAAACAGTGACTTGAGAGTGGCTATACAGTAACTAAAAAGTGACTTGACAGTGACTAAACAGTGACTTGACATTGACTTAACAGCGACTTGAGCATCTGTTTCACATCAAAGCCTCGTGAGTGTTAACGACACTCACATCTTTTTTTTTGTCAAACGCTTTTCTGAGTGTACGAGCTCAAGCAGTGGCATTAGCGTTTACACATATTTATTTTTATATATTTGATGTTTCTTCATTTTTTAATTTCATTCAATTTACACAAAGAGGGCGGTTACTTTTCGACAAAAGGAGGGGTTGGCGGTAAAACCTTTAAATATTGTGTTATTTTTTTCGAGCGCGCGCGAAAGTTAACGTAAAAAACAAATACGCAAATAATGACACATGCCGTGGCCACCAGCCCCAAAAATCTGTAACAATATTGAAATATTTTATGAGAGCACAATCCTGCCCCTGGCCAATCTGGTACACACCCATACATATATATGGATGTCAGCTGAAGCGCGCGTAACGTCCTTTTCCGGATTTTGTCCCGGCCCCCAGTCAGTAGTGATTGTTTTTTTTTCGGGTGGGCATCGCTTTTCGTCCTCTTTCTCGTCAGCTGTTGTCGATGGCGCCCGCAAATAACGAAGCGCACTTAAAGCGCTTTAAAAGCAAATTTATCTGTCATTTCCTTAAACGCCAGCAACTTCTTTTCCTAGACAATTGCATTTGGATGGAGGAAGACACTCAAATATTGATTTATAGAGTTGCTCATATGCGTCCTTTGTGTGCTTGCAGTTGCCGTTTTTTCTCGCAAATAAAATTGCTACCCATTGGAGGAGGGCTGGTGGCACTGCAGGACCATGTTTTAAATCACTTCTGGTTAACCTCAAGTCGTCTGCCAGCCACTTTTACATATTGTAGTAAAAACTTAAAGTCTAATGACTTTTATGGATACTTCACAATAAGTTTGTGTGTGTGGGTGGTGTGGATGGGTTGGGCGGGGAACCATTGAACTTGACTATGTGGCTACACTAAGCTGAGGGATTGGCACAACTCAAGTGGAAAAGCAGCCACTACTCACCATCAGGATACGCACACAAAAGCCAAAAGCTCATAATGTATAAGCGCATGAGGCAATTTTGTCATGGATATTCTTATAAAGGTTTAGTTTTTCATCGCTGACTGCATGAGGTTCTCGTTTTATTTTGTGTTTTTTATTGCCAGCTTATTAGGGTTTTAGCCGGCTACTTTGGTGATGAGATACGACAAAGGTGGCGCCGTTCACTCCCTCTGTCTACGCTGATTCTTTACCATGAAGGTCGGCTGAGATTTTGGAACTTGCAAGATATTAGCCAGTTCAGCTTCGTTAGGAAACAAATTTGTCTTGTCTTTTTGGAAACTTACTAAATACAAATTTTGCCCGGCTAAGGGTCTAATTTATTAATCTATTCGGATTGGTCCCGTAAGGGGTTGCTCCCTCTAGCTAAATATAATATTTGGTACAATTTGGCTGAACGGTCGGCAGCTTCTGTATTTTGGCCGTCAGATGCAAGCAGGTTGCTGTTGATTTGAATTCGCGGAATTAAATTATTATCTTTCAAAGTAATGAGATAATACCCATCTGTTTTTTTATCTCAAAGATAGGAGTAAAAGCAATAAAACAAGTAAGAGCGTTGCAGTCGAGTGGCCCGACTTCGAAATACCCTGTACAATTGAGACACACACACACACACGCGTACTGACTCTAAAAAAGGGCACAGCGCTCCCACCCTCTCGCTAGCAAAATTGTTTCGTGCATAACTTTAATGATTTTGCTCGGATCTTTTTGCACTTTTCAGACAAGATAGATTTAAGCTACTTAAAGTAAAAGTAGTAGAATTATCATTTGTTTTTAAATTGTTGCGTAATATTAACATGATCTGTATAAGAAGTAAGCTACTATAATGATTTAAGCGTACTGTCGTTGGTAACAAAAAAGCAAAACTAAAAAAATCAAAAATGATAATTGGTGGTAACACCGGCTTGGCCTACTGCCGTCCGCCGAAAACTTAACGCGTCTTTCCACTTCCCTGACTACTACACCTGGCTTCCAGGGTCTTCCCCAGATACCAGATCGTTCGTCAAAAAAGCTCCAATATGCGCAAGTTTCTGCATCCACTAAGCAAATTCCTCCTTCACCAATTGCCTATAACGTTGTGCTTCGAAGATGTAGCCAATGAGCTTTGGTCAGCTTTCTCCATTCTTTTAGATTATTTTGAAAAAAATCGATTTTTTTCCGCCATTTTCAAGCCGCCATTTTTAATTTCCTATATATTGAATGATTTTTTAAATCGTTAATAAACAACGAATCAAAGTCCAAAAGCATAAGTTCGTATGTCTTTTCATTTTCCTGCAATCCAATTCTCAAAATTTGCTTCATTTTCGGAAAAATCCAAAACAACCTTCCCTTAAAACTTGCAGGCATTCCTCTCGGCTAAGACTGTCCCTTTTCCAATAAATTCGACGTATCTCCCTTAAGATTGGGCATCTTGCTATAAAGTGCAGCGTATCTTCTCTTTCTCTCATATTGCATAATGAGCACTCTTCCGAGCGATCAATTCTGTGGGGGGAGTATTCCAAACTCAAGAGATCTACTCTTGCCTTGAAAATTGCCGCAATTCCATTTATGCCGATATCATCGATGAAGTAGTTTTTGTCTCCAAGGTTGTGCTCTAATGCTTTATAGGTATCGCGTGTCTCGCCCTGCGCTCCGCATTGTCTCGAGAAGATCGTTTCACACCCTCGATCAACAGTCCAGGTGGATAGATTCTCAAAAGAGCAATTAGTTCGAGAGATTCCCACTCTGAAAGAACTGCTTCTTCGTTTGCATCAGTGCGTAGCTATAATTTTTGATAGTCTGTGCGCTTCCATGTTCATGGTCTTCCTCATATAGCTTAAATGAAAGCCGCTTTAAAGTCAATAAAAAATAGATACATTTTGTAGTTTCTTTGGAAGTACTCTGTTGCTATTAATGTAAAAACAAATATGCTGTCTACTGTTGAGTACTTCTTGCGGAAGCCCGCCTGAAATTCGCTCAGGATACTGTTGCGATTAACCCATGACGTTATCCTTTTTAGTAGTATCGAGGTAAACAATTTTTGGATGCTGTTTAAAAAAGATATTCCTCTAAAGTTGGCTGCGCTGCTTGGGTCACTTTTTTTAAATATTGGATATATAAGGTTCCTTTTAAAGCTTTCTGGTGCCACGCCTTCTTCGAAAATTCGGTTATAAGATAATAGGAGCTCTGTAAGAAGACCATCCGTCGCATTCTTGAGAAATTCACCGGGAACTCTATCGATACCAGGCGCTTTGTTTGGTTTAATTCGTCGGATCGCTTCTTGCATTTCTATAAATGTTATAGCCGCATCAAGCTCTTGATTGGACACGTACGGTAGGGCATAGCTGACTTGAGTCCTGCAAGGATGCTCGAGTAGACTTTTAAAGTGGGTGTATAGCACCTCTGCGTCCACTTTGATGTTGCCACTTCTACACATTCGGGCGTTTAACTTTTTGGCAGTTGCTACTAATTTCTAACTCAATTCGCTTGTAGTCTTGGGCCATTAGATTTAAGTTCCAAGATAATATATAATAAGCCACGATGTTGTAATTTTAAAATTGTGGCTCTGGCGGACTTTTGCGATTTAAGGGGGAGAGGGTGAAATTTTGCAAATCTGAAACAAACTTGATCTGGGTACGGTATACACCAATGTACATGCAAAAATTTGTGTCTCTATCTCTTATAGTCTCTGAGATCGACGCGTTCATACAGACAGACGAACGGCTGTTCATGCTGATCAAGAATATATATACTTTATAGGGTCTGAAATGTTTCCTTCTCCATGTTACATACATTTGCACAACTTAATGATCCCCTTTTACCCATTTTCAATGGGTCCCGTACCTAAAAAATATTTTGGAAATTTTTTTTTCGGTAAAAGCTAACACCCAAATGCACCAAATCAATGTTTACAATCTAGCAAAAATAATTTTCATATCATCGAAAATAATTTAATGTAATTTAATTTTTTTTTAATTGACACCTGAAGGTATACAGTACCCTTAACATATGGAATGACGCGTCAGTACATTCAGCCGTTGCACACTTTTGCAGATTCAAATCTAGAGGGCTACTTATGCTTGATTGAGCTGAAAAGAAGTTGAGTTGAAAAAAAAAAAACAAGAGAGAGATCAAACACAGAGCCAACTCTACTCTTCGTCGCGTTTTAACAACGCGGCCTTCTATCTAGCTATCTCTTTCGGCTGAGAACTCTGAGTTCCAACAAACCCTTTTTGTCCTCTCCATTTGGCCTGCTGTTCTTCTTTCTAGTCAGAAGCCTGGAACATTTGGAACATTTGAGAACATTTGTTGTTGAGAATTTTGACAACATCTTGTTTTTATTTTAAGTTGAGTTAAGTCATTTTCTGAACAGTTGTTTTCCCTCTGTGCACAAATAGTTTTGAAAATAAGTTTTTAATATTTTAAAATATTTTAATAAATTTTCATCGACTCTTAGCAGATGTTCTGTAATAATTTCCATTTGTGTGGCACAAATGCCCCAATCAATGCACTGCAGTTTCAGCCGAGAACGAACCCCACCCACCTAGTACAAAAAACCCCCATTGATCTTATACATACTTACTTACCCGCACAGGCATACATATATCATCTGTGCTTTATTGCACACTTCTGTTCCCAGCTTCGGCACCGTTTTTCACACAAAAGGTGCTTGCCATAGTCACCCCCACCCACCCTGTCCTCGCGTGCCCGTTGTTGCAATAAAATGGGCGCCAGTAGTACGAGTACAAATTGCCAAACGGGAACAAGAGCAAGTCAGCGAGAAAAAGAAGCAAGTTTTATTGTCGCCCAAGTGCAGGAGCAGCACCAAAAGGAGCAAGCGAAACGGGTGGGGCGGGCTTTAATTTGAAACCACTAAGAAATGGATTCTCATTTTATGCACCTCAACGCACTTAAAGAGCCGCCCCTCTGGTAAACTCTTGGTTAAGGAGCTGGCTGTAAATTACAATGAGAAACAATTGACAGCTTTTAATGAGCGGCAAACAGAAATAACGATGGTTAAATGGGCAAAAGCATATTGAAATTGCTAAGTGCGCGTATTCAAGCTTTTATTACCAAAGCACACGGGAAGAGGGGGGCTTACAAGGGAAATTAATGGGCTAAGGACGAAATGAACACAAACTCTCGAAACGCAGCAGATTAACATAAGAAATGGCCATAAAAATTAGAGCACTGCAAATGAAGTGAAATGAAATTTAATCAGGGATAATCTTTGTATGTAAATAAAACTGCTGGGTAAGTGAAAGTGTCTGAAACCACATTGTACTGCTATTATTAAATACTATGAACGATTTAAAATAGTAAACTTAACGTAAATAACCCTAATTTAGCGAAATAAATCAGGGATGTAAAGCGTTCGGAAATCAAGAGTGGTTCGATTCAGTGGTTCATCGAGGATTTAACCACCGATTTGGTTTATAAAATGGTTTTGGGATAAAAACAAATCGCGGCTCTGTTCGAACATTATATTTCTAAAAAGAAATTCTTAGAGCCCGCAAACAACAACAAAGTATAAGCACAGCGACTCTACGACTCTATAGATGGTAAAAAAGATAGGTTGAAAAGTGATGGCAAATACTGTTGTTTTCAGCATTGTTTACAGCTACAATGCTAAGTTTCATAAGTATCTGAATTATTTTGGAGAGCAGGATTGCTGAAGAAGTCGCAAGCAAATTAAATTGAGTCCCAGCGACCAAAAGCCTAATGTAGGATATTCTAGTAATGTAGGTGCTTGACAATTCCTACGTACATGCAATAGATACCCTGAGTTCCTATCTGTCAGGGCTGTAAATCGAAATTACTATAACAATTCTTGGGGTAAATAAAAATTAAATTACAAATTTGATAAAACTTATAACCAGGGCTGCAAACCTCCCAAAAATCGGTAGAGGTTCACTCCGGGGTTCGAACCCGCGAAAAATTTTGGGTTCGGGTTCACGGAGCGGGTTCCGAAGGTCGGTTCAGGTTCGAAACGGGGTTCAGGAATAATTTTGTTTTATCGCTAGTTCGGACAACATTAAATTGGAAATTACTTAAAATTTTAAGGGCGCGCGCACACATGTGACTGAATGATGAACTGACGGCAGAACTTAAATCTGATCTTGACATATAACACCGCTCCGATCATGCTTTTTATCTTTCAAAATCTTTAAAAATCAGTTGTAAGCACAATGATAGTTTTTCCAAAGCTTTAATACACTCGAATTTTGAAGAAATCTTTAAATACCCAGAAAAGAATCAATGAAGTCGTTTACCGATTTAATATTTGTCACTTTTTCTTTTTTTCTTGCTACTTAGAAAGATTCGATTTCTTCAGAAGATGAATATGTTGCAGAATCATTCATGCTTTTATTTATTAGTTCCTTTTGAACAACAACACGTTTATAAGCTTGAATCCCAAGATTCAGTTGTAGAAATTGGGATTGAATTTACAATGAGAGAACGTTATTCTAAGCACTACCTAAATATGTACGAATATTTAAATTTACAAAAACCTGTGTAAGTTCATTTACGTGAATTGGAAATTTATAGATTCGAAAACAAATGTAGTAGAAACATATTTTTGAACCGAACCCTTTTTGACATTTTTCTACTCCGGTTCGGGTTCAGGTTTGGCCACAAAAATTTATTCTGCTCCGGTTCAGGTTCGTTTCGGGCTTTCCAAAAAAGACTCGACTCGAGAGTTCAGCTCCGAACTTCTTTGAGCCCTGTTATAACGTAATTAAAAATTATAATAGCCATAAGAGTTATTTCAATAATTGTTAAAAAAATGTCATTGTCAATAATTAAAAGTAATCAAAATAATTTCCGATGCGATTTTTCATTACATGAAAGTAATTGTAATGGTAATTAAATTTTTAATTACGAAATAATTGTAATTGTAATTGTTGTCATGTCAGAGCTGCATCGGTAAATCAATTTTTCTGATACAATATTCAATCGATACATATACGTTGGAAATTACTTAAATTTTGGTGTCGGTAATATCTGGTTCGGTTCAGAACCGAAATAAATATACGTTTTAAGAGATTATCGGGCATGTTTTGGGTTTCACTTGAGTGAAATCGAATGTAGTACTGGTAGTACTGGCTGCCTTTTATACTTTTACTTTAATTTAGTTCGACGAATTCAATATAAATCGTTTAAACCAGATCTACTCAATCAATTCTATACAATAACTTTCGAACCACAGAAGTGAAAAACGGAACAGCCCTGTAATCAGTTCTGATCTAGTTTGAACAGGTTTGATACTTATCGGTAACCAGAAATTTCTTACAGCAGCTTGAAGGTGGCTTGCAATCAGTATTGAACTAGCGAACCAGCGGTAAAATGAAGTGGTTTAAATTTCAGTTTAGAAACTTTAATCGGTTCGAACTGATTTAAGGCTAAATTTGAATTGGATAAATATCCTTACTTCATATTCTCAACATCCTTGACATCAAATAATTTCAGAAAATTGAAAATGACTTTTGAATTGGGTTTTAACCTATTTTAAATCGGAACAAGTGGAAAAGTCCGTCAAGCCTGACTATAATATACTCTGTACCTAGAGGAGGAGCTGAATGCAGTGCTGCAGCTGCGCTCATCTCTACGTTTCTTTCTCTCTCTCTCTCTCTCTCCCTCTCTCTCTCTCCTCTCTCTCTCTCTCTCTCTAAGATTGTGGGTGTGAAAGGGTGGGAGGGGGGAGGTGATTCACTTATTTGCTCATAACTTGAGAACCGCTCATCCGATCTTTATCATTTCTTCGGCATTGATACATATTGCTAATAACTAATAGGAGGTACAAATCATTTATCCAAAAAACTGAGGGAGATATGACGTTTTTTCCAAATTGCGGGGGCGTGGCAAAAATTGAAAACAAACTTGATCTGCCTGCAAGTATAAGAAACATTTGTCCCATACATGTCGAACCTCTATCTCTTACCATCTCTGAGATCTGTTTGTTCTTACGGACGGACGGACAGACAGACGGACATGGCTATATCGACTTGGCTGTTGATGCTGACAATTTTGAAAATTACTAAAACTGTGCAATACGTAGGGGTGGCTATTTGGGCCGTCGAGCGAAAGCGGCAGCACACATGCGAAATGTTAGGGCAATTACGCCCTAAAATTAAAGAATGTTGCAACTCCATTCTTTACAATCACTAGAGGCACAAACTTTCCGTAGTCTGTTAGAAACTTTGTTATATGTGAATACTTTACCACCATTATATGACTCAGATTTAATTATCATATTATCGTGTAGTTGGTAAAAGTTTTGAGCAAATCAGATTATGGAAAACTATTCTATTTATATCTTAATTCCTTTTAAAATTCTTTGGCTCTAATCAATTTCCTCATATGCTCTTCACATACCTTTTCCTAGCTGCTAAGGTAAACCAAATCTCACTTGCCAGCCCTTCACAAAAGCTTAACTCAATTGCGTAAAATTGTTGCCTGAAGTTTTGACTACAAAAAATAACTTGCAGCAAGCTGACAAAAGTGCATAATTCTATAAAAGGCACACAAATTGAAACACAAACAGAAGACAGAGCTGCAACCTTCCTCCTCCCTTCCCATTGCCAGGACAAACACAATGCTTGCTGGCAAATTTGCAGAAAGAAAAGTTTTCTGGCGTTCTGAGCGTTGAGAGTTTCTATTAAAAATATTGTCAACCCAATACAGGGCAGGATGGCCGCCTTCCTCGGGCAAGCAGGCTGGCTGAAACCCGAAACTCTCACCGACTGAGTTGATTGTTGTAAACAAAGTTTTCATAAAGAATTTTTCGCAGCGCCACCAAAAACTGCCAACTGGCAAATTGGCAACCCTCGAAAGAATCACAACCAGCTGGGGCAAGGCAAATGCAAGGATGCGGTTGCAGAATCCAAGTAAATTTTCAAGAAGGCATAAAAAATAAATTGACAATTTTGTGCTGCAGCCACAAACACACATTCGCAATCCTAGTTGTCCTTGTACCATTTGAGGAATGCATTTGCTGCTACTGCTGCTGCCTGGGCAACCAGCGAAGATGAATTTTGCGGTAAGCCTCAAAGCCCAGGCCACAAGGTGTTATTCGTTAGGTTTGGGCGGGTTGAGCCACAAATGAAAATGTGGCCAAGTTAAAATTTTCCCAAAATTTATTACTTGTCGCGGCTTTGTCTGGAGACCGAGAACAGCAACAACAAGCCAACAGGCAAATAAGTTAAATGCCTTTTATGGCCAAATATTTGACCGACCAAAATAAAACAATACAAACCACAAGGCGTAATCAAGTAAAACAAGCTGGAAGTATGACCAAGATTTTATACTCTTTACAAGGAATTTAAATTACAAAATTATTTGTTGCATTTTAAATTAATGTAAACATTTTACTGAAGTTAAAAAATTATCCTGAGTCTTCAATTCTTTTTCAATTCTTCAAAATTGTTGATTTCTAAGCTTTGCTTATATACAAAGTTATGCCACTTTCTCTTACGACTCTGACTAATAAAACAAAAATAACCAGAATCCCAAAAAATCCTAAGGATAATGCCTTGCAAATGTCCACAACAATAAAATGGATAATGCGACAAGTTGAAAACGAGCCAAAATCGACCGAATGACCGGCATTTCTGTTTTTAAAAAGTTTGCGACAAACAGGAAGAAGACAAAGTGTAAGACGGAAAAGAAAAAAGTTGGAGCGCATTTAATGAGTTTATTGAACCAATTGTACAAGTGCAGGCAGCGCGGCTGCAAAACTTGGCATTATTCAGTTTAAATGCAATTCGCACATTGCGAATCCTGTGAGCAGCTTGTAACAATTCTTGGCAACAGGACAACAGGAAATATTCTTATCTTTTGGCCAAGAAGATGAAAAATGAAAATTTATTTCTGTCTCTGATTTCTTCTTAATAGTTAATTCTGCTGCTGCTGCTGCTGTAATTCTTTTCTCTGGTCTGGGCTGTCTTAGCCTTTTCCATATCCGCTTTAACGTTTTCGTCCTCGACTCCAGGGTCAACACCGACTGGCTCTGAGGCAACGAAATTGCGGCAGACAGAAGTCATTTAAGGAGAATTTATGGGATTTTAACTGACATTTAAACAGTCGCCAAGAAGCATGCCACCAGCAGGAGAAAAGGGAAGAAAGAGCTTGTCGACCAAGATTAGCGACGACTGTGCAACAAAATGTTATGGACAGACCAGGATAATGGACGACGCCGCTTGGCCAACTTGGACAAAATGAAAATAGAAGAAAAACGGGAGAGAAAAATGAAATGTAATTACATTTGAAAACTGCAGAAATGTATGCGAAGTGTTTGTGAAAGAGGGAGAGGGGAAAAAAGTCGATGGGCAGTTTGGCGTAACTACAAAAAAAATCTCTGCACAAATGCCGTGTAATTAGTTGAAATGAAGCTGTTTGAACTTAAGAGAGTTGACTGGGCCTGCATCCACGCCGACAACTGGGAAAAAAAAAAAAATAATGTTACGAGAGCAGTTTGATAGGTCCTATTCATAGAGGTCTACAGCCTTGAGCCAAGGTGCAAATGAGTTCGTTTGTGCTTCAGAAGAATTGTCAAATTCGCTTAACAGCCTCTTTGGTATGTTGAGGTGGATTCATGTTTTGTCCTCGGTTACGAAGTGACTACGAAGTGAATATCTCGACCGATTTGCAGTTGGCTTTCACTTTTAGGTGACCGAGTCTCAGCCAAGGAGCCCCCACCGCGCGGATATAATATTAACACTTAAGATGCCTACACTCCATGCCAGTTCTCATTACCCTTTTATTCCATATCGCTCACTCTTAGTTAACCAAAAGCATCACCTGAGTTTGTACGAAGTAAGGAAACTTGTTTGTAAAGAATCCTCATTCCTCATTTCGAAGACCTCGAAACTTTTTGGGTTCGGGTTTACTAAACGGCTTTAGAAGGTCGCTAAACATAGGTTCGGGTTCGAAAACATGTGCGTAAATTAAAACAATCAAAAGTTTACAGGCTTGATAAATCGAGCTTGGACCATCAAACGTTTTAGCAGGCTCTAGGTCTATAAGCCAGGGAGCAAAATCTCAATTCTAACTTTATGTTTGTTCATTACATTTAAAACCAAGACACACACACACACCACAATAGAGGACGTTCGACTGGATAGCTGTTTCAAATACCTCCCGACATCAGCAGGCTTCGACTATCTTCTGCAAGTCAGCAGAGGCCATCTCATGACAGCATTGCTATGACTGTTTGGGAATTTCAAAGGCAGAACAAATGCAACAACTGCCGACAACAGACAACTCTGAACTGACAAAAGACTTTGTGAATGTGCGTGCACCCATTTCGGCCATTCTGTATTAGTGCGGAAACATTTCTTCCCTCAGTTAACACACTTAAATTAAACACTAGTGTGTCTTAGGGTTGTCGATATTTCTCAAAATATCAAATCGATAATATCAAAAATCCAAATTTTCAAAATCGATATTTGATATATCGCTTCCAAAAATATCGATATATCGAAATTATCGTTATTTTCTAAATCTTAAGAAACTGAAAAGCTTTTAAGGAACTTCTTAACCATAAAACTGCTAGTGACGATTTCTAGAGTCCGTTATATCTAATCTTTTCAACAGTTTCCAATAGTTCAAACTACACTCAATTTTCACAGTACATTAATAGTGAGAGTTTCTTTTTCTTTAACCCTTAAAAGCGTGTACTCAAATGAGATGCAAATTAAGTTAGGCACACTACTTCGTATAAGTAAGGCTTCTTTTGTTCTGATTTCATAGCAGTACAAACGAATTTTTTTATGTAAAGTACTGTGACGAACTAAATTTCTATCTTATATGAGTGTAGGCTTTAAAGACTTATTGCTTAGAAAAAATATCAAGTGAAGAATTTAAGAGAACCCGTTGCCTAATTTCTTTAGTCAGTCTGCTGCGGGTGTCTGTAAATCAGCGATTGTTACCTGATGCCCCCAGGGGCCGAAGACATTTAGCTATTTACACATAAACAAGTTGAACGCTTGCCGAAGCTCAGGCCAAGAGAGTTCGAAATGCACTTTAAGACAGCATTAAAAATTCATCCGAACTAGCTCTCCAATAACCTATTGGGTTCATGACGATATCTTCAATATATTCTAACATTGACACCTAATATTGCAGCGTACTGCTGCATCCTAACGTGTATGATTAATTCTTATTGTAAATGCGATTTAAAGATAAATTTGCACCTATTACCATAGTAACTTTTTTGATATATCGTTTATAAAAATATCGATAATCGCCAATATCGGTGTACACAATATCATATCGGAATAACCCCTATCGTCCAACAAAAATATCGATATATCGATAAATATTGACAACCCTAGTGAGAGATTTTACCGACGGTTGGTTTGTAAATCTATTGAAAAATTCGTTGGTGCCACAGAACTTCGAGAAATTTAATTTCTTATTAGAAAATATGGTTAGAACACCAAATGTTCCAACTGAAGTACCATCACTAAAAACAGGGCTGAATCTCTCGATAAACAATCTCCCTTTTTTTTAGTTCTGGGTTAAATTGATGATTAACTGAAATTTTTTATTGTGTTATTTATTTTATGATGCGTCTTTAATTTATAATTCAAATTTAAGTAATATTCTCCATAAATAAAATGCCAAATTTAAAAACGTGTTCTGTTGGCTGTCAAGTAGATGATGACACTGTTGACAGGGGGAGCCACTGAGGTGGTAGCTTTGATAAATCTTTTAGCAACACACGGGAGGTTTGAAACCTTCCAAAAGAAAGTTATGTGGCATCAAAGAATTGGAATTCGGTTGGAATTTGGTTGGAAGAATATTCTGTGGCACCCCCGTATAATTGAATTTCGCTGGATAAAACAAATATGTAAGAATTAAAAGTGCGCTAGACTAATACTTGTGTTGCAGGAACAGCTTATACAACAAATGCGACATTGTTAAGTTCTTTACAAAGATACACTAATAAAAAACTAGAACGAATAATTTGAGTACGAACGCTCTTGAAAAAAAGTTTAGTCGTTCTTGAATCTTCAAGAATATCGCTCTTGGAATCGAGCTAAATTCGTTCTCAATGTGGTTCTATAGGCAACGGGAGTGAGGGAACGCAAACTTTGATAGAAAAAGTTGAACGCGCTCTTTCAGAGAGAGACAGCGCATTCCCAGTTTATCGTTGTCATATGAGAGTGGTCGGGCGTTAAATCTGTTATTGTTGAACATTAAGATTGTGCAAAAGTTATCGATTAAAGACAAGTTAAAAAAAATTTTAAATAAAAAAAATAAAAAAAAGCCAGGGGATTGATCCACGGCCTTGATTCCACGTTTTCAGGAAAGACATTTCGGCCAGGATTGGTTCGCCGCAACTTGTAACTTATGAAGAATAGTCGAGTGAGCTCGAGTGCCCATCCAACTGAGTATGTTTCAGTCTTGGAGGTACCGAGTTCAAGTCCCAGTAAAGAAAGTAAAAAAAATTTTATCTGTTATGTGGCTAACTCAAAATCAATCACAGTTTAGAAAAAAGTGGGTGGGTGGGGGGTGGCTGGCTGATGGGTAAGTGGCGAGCGGAACAAACACCACGCTTTGGTCGGTCGGGTCCCCGGGGTATCGGTCGTGTCTCTCACATCCAACCCCCACCCCACCCCTTCAATGATTTTTTTGAGTCTTTTATTTTGAGCATTATTCGTACTTGGATCAAGTACTGAAACTCTTGAATCAAGAATGTCGGAATAAAAAAATGCACTCTTGGATCAAGAATATTGCTCTTGGATCAATAATTATTGCTCTTACCGTACTTTTGAAAACGGAAGCTCTTGATTTAAGGGTGAAAATTTTTTTCCTCTGATTCTTGATTCTGATTCTTTTTCATTTTCATCAGAAGATAATCATGGTAAAGGATCATAAAGACTTTAATTTATTAGTTAGATTTGAATATAATACGATAAAGCAAAATGAGCTAGAAAACGAGAAGGCAAAGCTAACTTCGTCTGTACCGAAGTTTTGATACACGAAATAGTTGTCTCAACGGTTAGCGACTTCGACCAAACTTCGCAGATCAGCTTAAAAACATTACATATTACCCAGACCGTGTTTGAGAGCAGTTATATTGAGAGAAAAAAGTTTTTCTCACTAAAATCCATTTCCGACCGAACATTTTTATGGCAGCTACAAGAAGTAGTTATCCGATCGGTCGGTTCGACATATTAGCAGCGTGAAGTAAAAGAAGTGCAAAGTTCGTCGATAGCTCAAAACTGAGGGACTAGTTCGCGTAGAAACAGACAGACGGACAGACGGACGGACGGACAGACGGACAGACGGACGACAAAGCTTACGACTCAGCTCGTCAGCTGATCAAGAATATATATACTTTATGTGGTCGGAGATGATTCCTTCTATGCGTTGCAAACTTCTGGGCAAAATTATAATACACTTTTCAAGTGTATAACAAGTTAGAAAGTCGGTCAAGCCCAATTGTAATATACTCTGTACCTGTAATAGCAGCGCTGCTACTGCGCAGCGTCAGCGAACATTTTTAAGGGCATAGCTTTAGAATCGTTTATCCTATCTTTGGTATCTTTGGTACAGAGTTTAAAAATGTTACAGAACAGTGTTTTTTAAACCGAACCCTTTTCAACTTTTCTTTGCTCCAGTTCAGGTTCAGGTTGGGGAATAACTCGTTTTTTTGATCCGGTTCAGGTTCGGTTCGGACTTTCCAAAGCTAGCGCATTAAGGCTATATTTTGTAAGCCTTTGGTTCCTGAATTTTGGTTGTGGTATAATTTAGTTTGCAAACTATGGTCACTCTAATCCACAACAAAATTTAATAAATTATAGCATTCCTATGGCAGATATATGATACAGACTTCCGATCTGGGTGAAGTTGACATTTTTATGCAAAACTGCAAATCATATTTCGGTGGGAGTGTCGAGATCTAATTTCGGATTTTGTTTTTTATTGAAATAAAAACTGTTGAATTTTGAGACCGTTCGATTTGAAAAAGAATGACCCATATGCAGAAGGTCCACCTTATATAGATAGATAGATTTGCAACAGCAACATCAGAAAACAGACCTTAATCTTTTTACTTTACATTAAAAGTCATTCAAGCTTAGTTAACTACTTTATTTTGTGAACCGAAACAAATATAAGCGGTATTGTTCAAGGGGACCAAAAAATCTGAACTGGTTCTGAGGGGTTCGGTTCCTAACCGGTTTGCAGCCTTAATTATATATTTTTTTTTTATTTTTATTTTTTTAAAAGTTTTTAAAAAAATAAATCTAAAATTTAAAATATTTAAATTGCTTTTTTTTTACATACCGTTCAAGCTTTTTGTAGATCCAGAAGTATTTTATTTATTTCTGAAAGACAAAACAAAATAAATGATCAAATTAATGATATGATATAATAAGTGTAAATAACATGAATAAACAAAACTTCCTGAAATAAGAAAATACCACGAAAACAAGACAGTAACACCTTTAAGTGAGCGAGTTTTCCATGCAGCTTACTTAAGTCGGCTCCACCTGACTTAGATATTAACCTTACTCAGTGGAAGAAATGTTTAATAGCCTTCCCTTATTTTTATTAACAGAGAATTAACATTACTGTTAACATATTAACATTATGTTAGCAGACAGCTTATAATGACCACAAAAAGGTCACCAATCCAAACAACATTTAATAATTACATCGACTGTTTCCAGAATTGGCATCTCGCAGCAACTATGTGAACTTGTATGGAGTTGAAAGCACATTTATTGGTGCATTTGGCGACTTGAGGGCATTTGACATGAGGGGTCCCCTTCATTTTAAACTATTCTAGTCCTTAGAAGTCAGTAGATAAATAGAGAATATTGGAGTAAAGTCTACAAAAGCAACAGTCTTATTGTTATTTTAGCCGCTAACAGAAGTCCATGGATCAATCTAATCTAATCCTTGGTTAAGGGTACGTTTTTTTCGCAATCATCATTGCTCTTTTATGTTTTTTTATTTTAAATAGCTTACAAGCTAAGGAATGCAACACTTTATAAATCTACATCTCTTACGGGTGAACTTTAAAAACCAACTTTCTGCATTCGTTTAGTCAAAAGTGCCACTTCATTCATTTACCCAACATTTACTTTTTCATTTGTAAATTAAATTTTAGAAACTTAATCCTCAGATTTGCACAAACTTTATGAATACGAAGGGAGAGAAAGAGTGCGAGCGGAAAAGTAGGAGCTTAAAACTAAAGTTAACAAGATTGTCAGTAAACCAACTAACAGAAACGAACTTGGCCAACAGCTGCTATTGTACTTGTAGCAACAATCAAAGACCTGGCTCTTAAATCCTAAAGTTGCTTAAGCTAGGCTACATTTTCGGTCAAGAAAGCCTATGAATAGTTAACGAGCAAACTTCACACTTGCAATTGCAACTTGACCCCATTTATCCTCTGGCTTTGATTTGTGTTTGCTTTTTAACATATTTTCATAATTTCTCACAATGTTGTCCGAACCAATTGAACTTCATTTAAGCCAATGCCAAAAGCAAAGTGAGGCAAACCATTTCTGGTCCTTGCAGCATTTTCCCATCGATTGCCGACAACTTTTTCGCAAACTGCACTTGTGAGTTTTGTTGTGCAAGTGCAGCAACAGTAATCGAAAAGTTAATTCTCCGAAAAACAAGGTAATTAGTGTAGCAGTGCCCATAAAACCAAGCGAATGTGCAAAAATAACGAGAAAAGTTTCAAAAAAGTGCCAGGCGAAATGCAGAGAAAGAACGAGCGAAACCTAGAGAAGACCTAGAGAGGGCGAAAAAAAAGAGAAAACTAAAACTGTGCGGCATTGTTGGTTGCCACCGGGCAAACACGTTGTAATGAATGGCCCCAAAGTCGGAGCTACACAATGCCACAGGTAAACGGAGCAAGGCAGAGCACTGCAGAGTTGCCATGTTTCTCGGGAAACATATATACATACATAAATGCAATATCTAATTAGAAATGTTAGAAGCATTTTTTATTAACATTTGCTAAGTAAGAGAAGTTTTGTCCAATTAGCGATATTTATTTTGTAGCAGTGTGGGTAAACATTTTAGAAATGTTTGTGCAAATTGTAGGCAATATAGAATGCTTGGTTTTGGTTTTAAGTTGAATTTCATATGACTACAATAATAAAATGTGACCTGATTACGTAAAAAGTTAAATATTGTCAAGTGCAGATTTTAAAACTTGGAGTTCTTAAAAATTGTGGGTTTTTTTTTTTAAACAAATATCCCAAAGTTTAAATTAATAAAGAAATGAATCGAGCTGCTTCAGTCATTATGTTTTATCCCTTTCAAATGCTCATTTCTAAAAGGAAAACAATTTATATAAACACTTTGTCTATCTTAAAATGTTCCGTTCTACAGAATGACGCATAATGAAATAAAATAGGCGTTCAAACACACATTTTTGGTCCCAATTTGAGATTTTTTTGACTAATTTTTAATTTTTGAGGAACCTATTTAAACAACAATATTAAGCTGGCTCGAGGTCTCGTTATGTTTGCACAACACTCCAAAAAGCAGGAACACAAAACACCACAACGGAGGCTAGTTGATCGTACAGCTGTTTCATTGTTATCTCTACCAAATACAATCATTGTTATCTCACCAATATTCATGAACCTAGCTATACTGTCAACCAACCTCTGTGTTTTGTGCTTGTCTTGTTTTAGAAAAGGTATTGACAAAATCTATTGACAATTATAAATCACAAGTTTTCAGCGGGGAAATTTTTAACTTAACTTCAAACTTTAAAAATCTTAGAAATTTAATGAAGAACACATAGAAGCTTGGCGGAAGAAGCCATATGGAAAAGCAGTCGGAAATCGGGGCAGAGAAGTATCATACGACTCTTCATAAATAAAAAGTGGATTACATCATTTCTAAAACTCTTACTAGGATTTTGTTTCTCCCACCAATATCCAAGTAATTAGCATTTAATAATAGATAGAACCACAATATCAAGTTTGCTTCAGATTTGGACAATGCTCCCTCCTTTTTCTTTAACCGCGAAAAACTACAATTTTTAAGTTTGAAACTAGTGACTTAATATATATTAAGTTAGGCCCAACATCTATTTTTTCTGTATATCATAATAAGATCCGAGCAAAAACACCGAAGATATGCAGGTTAGGATGTCCCAAAAAAATCAAAGTCGTTTTTTTTAGGCCTACCTCTAAATTTGTTACTTTAAGTCAAAACAGTTATTAATTAAATTTTAAGAAATTTATACATGTCAAGACTTGCTCTCTAAGGCTGACGCTACCTAACGTGCCGTTATGCTTTTTATTCCTTCTTATTTGGTTATAGCAAAGACAATATAAATATAATCACTTAAAATTCTGATCCGAAAATTTTAAAGTAGCGATGCAAGCGAGCACAAAACATCAAAAATATTGTTTTCAATCAGTAAACATGCCAGTGACATAACGCAGTTCTAAAAGTGGTGTTAAGTAATAAAAATTAAATTCTTAATTCTTCCTGTAGTAAGTCAGTACAAATTTTCATGTAAAAAATTTGGCATCAATTCGGCACTCAATAATATTTATTATTTGAGTTAATGAGGTCAAATGGAATAAAAATAGAGGGTATGCGACTTTGATTTCATTTAAAAAAAACTTGGTACAGTCTATTTGGTAGTCGGGACAATCGACGGGAACTTCTCGCAACTGCTCGAATACACAGTTGTAAGTAGAGATTTTCTCTTCGAGCCGAGTGGTTGCTCCTTTGTATATAACAGTTGTGTCAGTTCTCCCATATGCCTAATAGTCAAATGAGCTAACTAGTCGTCGTCCATGTGTTTCTGTGTTCAAGGTCCTGAGTTCAATTCCCCTAATTCTCATACAACATTTTTGATGTGAAACATCTTAATTTAGTGGGAGTAAAATTTGATTTCAGCGGCACGTGACGCTGTGAAAGAAGGTGGAAAGAGGGGATTATTTTCTAACAGCGACTGTGACTAAACAGTGACCAAAGAGTGACTAAACAGTTACTAAATAGTGACTTAACAGTGACTGAACTGTTATTTGACAGTGACAAAACAGTGACTTGACAGTAACCAAACAGTGACTTGACAGTATATAAACAGTGACCAAACAGTGCCTAAACAGTGACTACACAGTGACACAACAGTGACTGAACAGTGACTACACAGTGACACAACAGTGACTGAACAGTCACACAACAGTGATTAAACAGTGCAAAACAGTGACTGAACTGTTACATGACAGTGACAAAACCGTGGTTAAACAGTGATTTCACAGTGACTAAACGGTGACTGAACAGTGACTTGACAGTATCTAAACAGTGACTGAATAGTAACTAAACAGTGAGAAAACAGTGACTGAACGGTGACTAAACATTGACTTGACTTAACAGCGACTAAACAGTGACAATACAGTGACTGAACTGTTACTTAACAGTGAATAAACGGTGACAAAACAGCAGCCGAACAGTTACCTAACAGTGTATAAACGGTGCTTATTAGGAAGTTATGTGGTACTTCAACTTCCGTTTAGTTTTATTCTCTTTTTGAAAGAATGCAATGCAATGCAAAATATGCAATGATTTTGAAATTAAGCTTTTAAAGTTTGCATCATGTTTCACATCAGAGCTTCGTGAGTGCATCTAACATCTTTTTTTAGTTTTTATACCCTTGGAGAGGGTATATTGAAATTGACCGGATGTTTGTAACGCATAGATGGAAGCATCTCCGACCACATTAAGTCATTGTCGGAACCGGCCGGATCGGATGACTATAGCATATAGCTGCCATAGGAATGATCGTATGAATATTATCTGATATATCATGCCAGGTAGATAAACTTCGGTCGAGCCGAAGTTAGCTTGCTTATTTTTTAAACGGTATATTCAATTGTAATCTAAAGCCGAAGTGTTTTTGTTATACGCCCACTTTTCTGATTACATAGAAGTCCGTTTTGAATATAGTAGTAATCGATACTTGAAGGCTGCCAGCCTTGAAAGTTTTTAAGAGAACATCGATTTTGTAATGGGCATTTGCACCGCTGGATAGTACGAATGCATGGTGGCAGTTTTTTGCCTTCCAATTTTAAGAACCAGTGACTTTTTAAAGGGGGCGTTTGAATGATAACACTAGGCAACAAGGTACAGTTTATAAGCGAGGTGGTAGTGATCTACAAAATTTTCGTGCGCGGGCCTTGGGAAATGGTCCCTCATAACACTATTTTTGGTAATTTAAACTTTAAGTTTCCTAAAAGGCCAATTTCAACCCTTTTAAGTTGGAAACCTATACTTTTATGTTGGCTATATTTAATATTTAAGTTTAGATCTATATCTTAGATTTATAATCAAAATTCTAGGATTATTTTAAGCGTAGATGTAAATTTTTAATGTACGTTCAAAATGACACCACTATGCAATGTTTGATGATGTAAATTTGAATTTAATGCAACTAACCAACCTACAAGTGTTATTTAGCATAGCAAACATGTAATGAAACTGAGCCCAGCTCCTGAACTAGCCCCCGGGTGTTTCAGCGCAAAGAGAATGTATCGAGGTATCAATATGTGATCGGAACATCGATGACCCCAATGACATGGTTTCAAATTATCTCTTTAATTTTTCAATTGACTTGACTGAATTGGTAGCTGAATTGATTGGCGGGTTGTTTTCCATGGGATAATTAGCTACACAAGAATAATAACTAAAAAAACGATTTGATTCCTCTTTAATTTAATGTAAGTTGTATCAAAAGAACAATAAAAAAAAAAAAAAATCAAAAAGTCTTGCGGTATTTTTATTAAATTTTCAATTGTTCATAAAATTGGTTATAATAATGCGATTTAAGTCAAATATGCGCCGTTTTGTTCGATGACGAGTTCCCAACGAGATGCCAACTTCATAATGCCCCTCTTATAGAAGCTCGCTTCCCTATTGGCAAAAAACTCGGAGAGCCAATTTTCAAAGGACTCTCTTGTGGCCAACTTCCGACTACCAAGCTCGTTCGCCATGGACAGAAATAGGTGGTAATCACTTGGTGCGAGATCCGGACTATACGGTGGATGCAAAAGAACCTCCCATCCGAGCTCCCGGAGCTTCTGGCGCGTCACCAAAGATGTGTGTGGCCTGGCGTTGTCCTGATGGAAGACAATTCGGCCTCTGTTGATCAAAGATGGCCTCTTCTGCATGAGTGCTGCATTCAAGCGGTCCAGTTGTTGGCAGTACAGGTCCGAATTGAGCGTTTGGCCATAGGGGAGCAGCTCATAGTGGATGATTCCCTGCCAATCCCACCAAACACACAGAAGAACCTTCCTGGCCGTCAATCCAGGCTTGGCCACCGTCTGGGCAGCTTCACCGCTTTTCGACCACGACCGTTTGCGCTTCACGTTGTCGTAAGTGACCCACTTTTCATCGCCAGTCACCATCCGCTTCAAAAACGGGTCGATTTTGTTGCGATTCAGAAGCGATTCGCATGCATCCATACGGGCAAAAATGTTTTTTTGCGTCAAGTCGTGTGGCACCCATACATCGAGCTTCTTTTTGAATCCAAGCTTCTTCAAATGGTTTATAACGGTTTGATGACTCATGCCCAGCTCTTGGCCGATGCTACGGCTGCTACTATGCCGGTCTCTTTCGATCAATTCAGCGATTTTATCGCAATTTTCGACGACAGGCCTCCCGGACCGTGGCGCATCTTCGATCACCTCTGCACCAGAACGAAAACGTTGAAACCATCGTTGTGCGGTGGAAATGGAAACTGTATCGGGTCCATAAACTGCACAAATTTTATTGGCAGCATGAGATGCATTTTTGCCTTTATCGTAGTAGTACTGTAAAATATGCCGTATTTTCTCTTTATTTTGCTCCATGTTTGCGACGCTATAACTCACGAACGACTAAAAACAAACAACAATAAATCAAACACGTGTTAGCGCGTGAAAAGAGCTTTCCAAAAAGCTCTAGCGTGAACCGATGCGACGAATACAATTAGAACTACGCGCTTGCAAAGACAAGCTTGCGGAAATACCGCAAGACTTTTTTGACAACCTTATATTACCCTAAAAAAAAATAAATTCACAGAAAACTAAGAAAAAAAAAGTTTTTTTGTATTTTCGGTTTTTATTTGCATGCCCATTAACACGGTTTTCTGTTTACAATGTCTCTATACGCTTTGTCGATACGGTGTTTTCTATCTGTTCGTCTCGTCCATTTTATATGCAGTGTATGCGGTGTCTTAAAAATACCTTAACACTAAAAACATTGAAATATTTACATCTTGTCGGTCATTTTTAAATAATTGGCCCAAAACTACAAATTTGATGATTTTGGATTGCAGCCTTGGTAGCTAAATTTTATTTCTGTATCTTTTTGTTAATTTACAGACAGCGCCAGAACCGCGGAAGTAAAAAAGCTTACTCAGTTTGTTCATTTACCAAAAATAGGATCACAGACTTTGTCGGGTCTTACACGGTGAAGCAAACTTCATGAAGTTTTTGAAAAAGATTTCGTTTGTAGGAAGGGAGGTGTAGAGGGTGAGCGTCACCACTACACCTCTTCTCTAAAAGATAGAGCTTTTTGAAAAACTTCATGAAGTTTGCTTCACCCTGTAAGTCCCGACTTTTTTCACTAAAGTTAGAAGTTTTTTCCAACATTTGTATGTAAGCGTGGACAATATTTTGTGTAAAATGTACCAAAGTCACAAAATCCTTTAAATTCAATGATCAAAGTCACGCGGCAGAAACTCTTTACGCAAATTGCAATTATTCTTAATTTTTGCATCACTTCGATAATTTATAATATAGAAATGATTCAATATACGCAATTTATATGCACTGTTGACAACTCTAAACATTGAGCACACACTCTCACCCACTGGCATGTTGTGCCTGCCTTCAATTAATTAATAAACAAAACTTTTGGGGCTCTCTCGAGTGTTCATGTTGTTGTTGGTCGTTCAGTAAAGTTTTGGTCGTCGACTGTTGTTTGTTACGCCAAAAACTTGGTGCTTCCCTTGCCATGATATATGTATGGATGTATGCATGTATTTCTTCCAGGCGAACCCTTTCCTGCTCCGCTCTACTTGTGTGCGCCTAATGACAAACATGAAGTTTTTGCCACCACATCAATCAAAAGTTTTTCATCAACGTCATCAGAGTTATCAACATGGCCGCAGGCGGCAAACTACAACAGCAACAATGACACCCAACTATGACTATGACTACGACTAGCCGTAGCTGCTGCCAACACCCCGAGCCATGTTGACAAACAACAACAAAAAGTGGAAGCACACGCGGCGTATACGTAATGCGGTCGCCGTGACCATAATCAGCAGCCTGCTAAATGTCTGCATAATTTATTATTACAACAACAGGAACAACGAACAAGAACATCGCACCTTTAACAAGAAGAACAAGTAAGACCGTTGCAGTCGGTAGCCCGACTAATATACCCTGTACAATTGACACGAGTGTAAGTTAAAGCGGCTCAACCGTCGATATACCGTTACTCATGAAAAACATGTTTCTTAGGGTGACCATCCGAAAAGTATGCAACATTTTTGTAGGGTGGGTGGGGTGGGCGGGGGTTCGGTTTTTGCTCAATTTTTACATTTTTCGGCAAATCGATTTATTTGCTATTACTAACTATCTCTTGAAATACGAATCGTCTATCTAAACTGTGGGAGATATAACGTTTCCAAATTCGGGGGCGGGAGGGGCGTGGCCAAAATTTGAACAAACTGACCGTACAGATAAAAAAACATTGTCCCATATGCAAACCTCATTCTTACATTGAGATCGACGCGTTCGAAGCGGACGGACGGAGACGGACAGACGGACGAGAGGAAGCGACATGGCTAAACGACCCATATCTGATAAAGAATATATAATAGGGTCGGAGATGTTCCTTCCCCTGTACATACATCACAACTCTATCCCTACCCATTTTTAAGGGTAAGGGAAAAAATGGCCATCATAAAACGAGAGCAGCAGCTCCTCAGCCGCACAGCCGAAATGCCGCACAAATCTTTTTTAAGTTGCTCGTCGTCCACCCAGACGTTTAATATTGATAAGCCCGGGCACTTCATCTTCATCATCGACCCTGGAAACATAATCAGCTACATCATCAATGTGGCGGGCACACCTTGGCCCATAACATAATCATGACACAGCAGGAGCTGGAAAGGACGACATCTTCATCTTTGAAATGCGTTTAATTATGTCAAAGCAACTAAAAGTAGAGGTGGTAGGACCTTTTCTTGATGCCACCGAAGCAAATATATATATAAAGAGGGCAGCTTGATAAGTCAGTTAATTGACTAATTTTAAGCAATCTGTGTCCTTAAGTTTATAAGACAAGCTTGTGAGTATCCAATGAAAAGAATCAAATCTTTCATAACTCAAAGCATCTTCTTCAGGATTATCTATTTCTGTCTCCTATTTTATTGAGTTAAACTAAGAGTTCATCACCTAAACAAACGCCCATTTAACCAAACTGCCCTCGTATATATGTGTGATTGTGCATATATAAAGCAAGTCCTATGAACTTGTACCATTGCCATTCCTATCGCATTTTGCATTTGTTTCATTTTGTGTGACATTTCACATTTAGCCGTGACAGTCGAGCTTTGTGCATAATCGTGATGCTGTTAGTCTGGCTCTCCCGCCCTCCGCTTTTACGATATTTGAATGAACGCCCGTTGATGGAAATAAGCTACCAGTTACCGAAGTTCTTCCATTCTAAACCAAAGGCAGTTTTTACCGTTGCTGGTGCTGCTTCTGGCTACACGTACTCTGGACTTGGGCTAAGTAAATGACAAGCTTTTTTTGTTAGTTTTGCTTTCAAATGTTTTGCTATGTTGTGAGCATTAAGATCTTTTACGTAATAAAAATTCAAGAAAAGTTACATGTAAGCTTTAGTGTACTTAATTAATTGACAGATTAAAGAGTACTTTGATGTTGTGTTGAGTTGAAGCTGTAAATGGTATATTTTCAGTAGAGATGAAAAATAAAACCCGCCTGGGTCCGTTCAGCTGCCTTGCATGTGTGGGGGGGGGGGGGGGGGAACAACTGCAGAAGTGCCAGTTGACTGTTGCCATATATATTCAGAGCTGCTCAGAGCTGGCTAAACCCAAAATTCCTACTTTTTTAAACTGTGAACCGGACCTTAAACCAATCCAAACGTGAGAAAATTGCTGCACCTAAACCTGCACAGAACCTCAATCTTCGGTTCGGCTCAATAAAATTATGGACGTTTTCCCCAGCAATTATCATTCTTTGCCCCTGCCCACTTGATATGAATAGCAGCACATCATAAAAATATTCTTCTAGTAAAGGCTGGATTAGAATTTCTCATATCTGTTCGGAGCGTTTGAAATCGTCAGGAAAAGAGCACGTCTATATTTCACACATCCGCCTAAATCAACACAACAACTTAACAATTTGTCCATTCGACACAAACAAATTAAACACAAAACAAAGTCATCACAAAACCATTTTAACACACGTATATATAATATTTATTACAAAGTCATTTCACCCAATACAACAATTCAACACTGCGTCAACACATTCAAATTAAATCCGCAGTTGTGAGGTAACTTTATGAAGTAAAGTAAAAATATCGTATAAAAAGTGGCACATCTGTTTTGTAAATGTCAACATAAGCAAAGTTTTACTTTACAAAAGAGATCCAGTTGTGAGTTAGAATTAACTGTGTTCATATCGTTAAAAACGAGTCTTTAATTTGTTTTTAAGAAAAACAAAGACCCTGTAAAATACAATTATTAAAGCTCTTGCTGAAAACACACATGTCCTTTATAGTACTAAATTCAATTATATTTATTTATTTATTTATTTAGTCTAAACAAAAAAAGGCTGTCAACTCAATAACACATACATTATAAAGCCTTATTTACTAAGAAAGCCTAACAAAGAAAAACTAACGAAATTACAGAATAACTAATAACGACTCTGACACGATGGGGAATTTTGTTTGCCCGTCCAAGCCGAAGCTATGCTTGATTCACAGCCAATTGTAGTCAGAGACGTTATTAGAGCACCAAAACACTTTAATGATATGGAGATAGAAGATGAAAAAAAAAAAAAACCAAAACCTAAATAGGAGCAAGGAAAAAAAAATAATAATAAAATAATACAACTAAAATAAATCAGATATAAAAACAAATTTAAGAAAAAGAGAAAAAAAAATACTATCTAAATGCTGAAATTTAAAACTAACTAAACATAAAAAATTTATAAGATAGAAACTTAAAATTAAATAAACAGAAATCTCTGACCCGGTGGGGAAGATTTTTATCCAGTCCGGCAAGCTATGCCCCGTCTCACAGCTAGGAGAGGTCAGGAGATTTCCCCTAAGATAATTATAGAGGGACGTTTTTAGAGAGAAGAGAGAGATCTGTTGAGAGCAGGTGATAGAGATCATTATAATTTTTGACATGGGCAAAATCGATTGTGTTTTGCATAATCAGTTGTGCATCGGAGCAATATTAAGGAAAATAGTTTCTGGTTGGCCTAGAAGGAACGGAGGAGTTAAGGCGACCTAAAAGTTCTGAAGAATCTACATCACCAATAATTAGTTTATGAAGAAAAGAAACACCTAATGCTGTTCTACGGTTAGCTAACGAAGGAAGGTCAATAAGCAAGGGTGAGTTAGAGAGTACGATGGCAGACGAAAGGTTAGGGTCCCAATTTAAGCCGTAGAGCAAAAGCAAGAATTGCTTCTGAACAGATTCAATACGATCTATATGCTTTTTTGGCCTGCCCGGACGCAGACGGACGAGCAGTATTCAAGTACAGGACGGACTATGTGGTGAACGGATCATTAAATTCCTTCAACCATCATTTCATGAATCCAAGTACACTATTTGCTCTAATAACAATAGAGGAGATATGAGAATTAAAACTCAATTTGGGGTCAAAAAGAATTTCAAGATCAACAACTGTAGAAGTTCGTTCCAAGGGTTCATTGCACCGTCGTATAGGTAGCTAGCGAGGGCTTGCAACGATGAAACGTCATGAACACTTAAGAACGGGGAGAAATAAGGTGTAATTGATTAATCAGACACCAGGACTGCAAGGAGTTTAAGTCATCTTGCAGTTTGATGGAGTGCATCGGGTCGTTAAAAGATAAAATAAGTTTTACATCATCGGCGTACATAAGTATCCGAGAATTCAGAGAGTATTATTGTGGGGAGATCATTAATAAAAAGAGTAAAAACAAAGGGCCGAGGTGACTGCCTTGTGGCACACCAAGTGACAAAGACAGGCTTTGACGTGTTAGAACGAAGCAGAACTTTTTGAGTTCTATCTTTTAAATAGGACGAAATCA